>SKCR01040219.1:0-66711 GCA_019454045.1 Zanthoxylum bungeanum
ATTAAAAAAAAATGGCAACAGTAAGTGACAACAATAGAAGAAACAATTTAAAATATATGTACTGCTGGTTTATGGGACAGAGGGGACTATTGTATGTGCAGGTGGCATTGTTGTGGGGATTTGCCCAGTGGGACAGAAAACAGCTTTTAGTAACAAGCCAGCTGATTATTTGACATTTAGTTAAGACTATTCATTGGAACCAAAATTAAATTAAGATCTATAACTACAGCCATCAATAATATAATAAAAATTAATTTAAAAAAAAAACAAATGCTCAATTATTAATTAAAAAACTGTAATAGCACTTACATTTGGTTTGTAAAAGTCAATGTTCCTGTTTGTTAAGGGAAGGTTAATTATGAAAAGATTTTGAGAGAGAGAGAGAGAGTGTGAGTGGGGTTATCAATACCAATATGTTTTTGGATTTACTTCTCAAAAACTTATTAATGAGCATTTAATGCATGTGGAAGGTTTCCCGTAGCTTTTTTATTTATCTGTTGCAGTGAACAGAGAGCGAGATAAAGAAAGGGGGCAAAAAAAAAAAAAAATTAAACTTGGGAGGGAGGAAAAGAAAAAGGAGAGCTTTTGTTTTTGGGGTTTTCAAGATGGAGTTTTAGCTTTTTGTTAAACCATTTTCATTACATTTGTTTTTTTTCTTTTTGTTTGAGTGTCATCTTCTTGTTCGTGAGAGCTTCTTTGTAAATTTTGGGGATCTGGGTTTGGGGTTCTAGGGTTTGTGGCTTTGACTATCTCTCCCTTTACCTTTCTCTTTCATGGATTTTGACTTTCTTTCAGCTGTCCAGTTCTTAGTCTTTTGTGGGTTTTCGCTTGCAATTTGTTGATTTTGATCCTCTGATTTGCCAAGTGTTGACATTTCCGAGGTTATTTGTAGAGTCTTTGACTGAATTGCAGCTGGGTTCTTTGAAGATTTTTCATTTTTAGGGCTTTCTGACCTGGTTCAAGATCTGTTCTTTTGCTTCTTTCTGGGTTCTGAGTTCTTCTTACATGTGATTTTTTTATATTATTATTGAATTTTAGCTGGTTTTCTTTCTGGGTTTTTGTAAAGATTGATTCTTGAAGGCTATCTTTGATGCATCTTTCACTGTGGAAACCGATATCTCACTGTGCTGCTCTAATCTTGGACAAGAAGAGCAGCAGGAGGAAGGATGGGTCTGATTCCACAGTTGATGTTAAGAGGAACCCATCAATTCTCAGGAAGCTTGAAGAACACAGGCTTAGAGAAGCTCTTGAAGAAGCCTCAGAAGATGGCTCACTCTTCAAATCACAAGATATCGAATCCGAGTCTCTTGCTAATCAAGATGAGAGCTTAGGCCGATCAAGATCGCTTGCAAGACTCCATGCTCAGCGTGAATTCTTGCGAGCAACTTCTTTAGCTGCAGAGCGAGTTTTCGAGACGGAAGAGAGCATTCCCGACCTTGATGAAGCTTTGTCAAAGTTCTTGACGATGTATCCCAAGTACCAGTCATCAGAAAAGATTGATCAATTAAGGGCAAATGAGTATTCGCATTTGTCTCCTAAGGTATGCCTTGATTACTGTGGATTTGGTCTTTTCTCGTATATCCAGACTTTGCATTACTGGGAGTCCTCTACATTTAGTTTGTCTGAGATAACTGCAAATTTGAGTAATCATGCTCTTTATGGCGGTGCCGAGAAAGGAACTGTTGAACATGATATAAAGGCTAGGATAATGGATCATTTGAACATACCTGAGAATGAGTATGGCCTTGTTTTCACTGTCAGTAGAGGGTCTGCTTTCAAATTGTTAGCTGAATCATACCCTTTTCATACCAATAAGAAATTGTTGACTATGTTTGATTATGAGAGCCAATCTGTGAATTGGATGGCTCAGTGTGCTAAAGAGAAGGGGGCAAAAGTTTACAGTGCGTGGTTTAAATGGCCAACTCTTAAGCTTTGTTCTACTGATTTGAGAAAGCAAATTTCAAGTAAGAAGAAGAGGAAGAAGGATTCTGCTGCTGGTCTGTTTGTGTTTCCAGTGCAGTCTAGAGTTACCGGGGCTAAATATTCGTACCAATGGATGGCACTGGCTCAGCAGAACCATTGGCATGTCTTGCTTGATGCTGGGTCTTTGGGTCCTAAAGATATGGACTCACTTGGATTATCATTGTTTCGTCCAGATTTCATTATAACATCATTCTATAGGGTATTTGGGTATGACCCTACTGGCTTTGGATGCCTTCTAATAAAGAAATCAGTGATGGGGAGCCTTCAGAATCAATCTGGGAAAACGGGTTCTGGGATGGTGAAGATTACCCCCGAATATCCTTTGTATCTTAGTGATTCTGTTGATGGTCTGGACAGATTGGCTGGGGTTGAAGATGAAGAGGTTGTTGCAAATGGTGATAAACCATCTGAAAGTCGCCCACGGTCACAGTTGCCGGCCTTTTCTGGTGCATTTACATCTGCTCAGGTGAGGGATGTATTTGAGACAGAAATGGAACAGGATAACAGCTCTGACAGGGATGGAACTAGCACCATATTTGAAGAAACTGAAAGTATTTCAGTTGGGGAAGTAATGAAAAGTCCAGTCTTCAGCGAAGATGAGTCATCAGACAACTCATTCTGGATTGATTTGGGTCAGAGTCCACTGGGGTCTGATAATGCAGGGCAGTTGAACAAACAGAAAATTGCCTCTCCCTTACCACCCCTTTGGTTTAGTGGCAAGAAGAATCACAGGCGGCTTTCACCAAAGCCAGCGTGGAAGATATATGGCAGCCCAATTTTTGATGACAAGGAGGTAAACCTAGGCCCTCATGATGATCGTCATGTGTTATCATTTGATGCTGCTGTTCTATCAGTTTCACATGAATTGGACCGTGTTAAGGAGGTTCCTGAAGAAGAGCAATTTGCAGGAGCAACCCATAACTTCCTAAATAACAATAAAAGTCCAGGTCATTCACATATTCAGGAGATTCAAGAAGAACCTGGTATCAGCAAGGACTCCTCTGGGTTTGCATCAAATTATGCCATGAACGGATCCTGTCTCAATAATTCAAGTTCTTCACAGCATCACAGACTAGCAAATGGTTTGACCTCTGAAATTTGTTCAGAAGTCAAGGAGAGTGCAATTAGAAGAGAAACAGAAGGTGAATTCAGGTTGTTGGGGAGGAGAGAAGGGAATAGATATACAGGTGGTAGAATTTTTGGTCAGGAAGATGAACATCCTAGCAGAGGGAGGAGGGTATCCTTTAGCATGGAAGACAATCGTAAAGAGCGCATAAGCAATACGTTGGAGCCAGGAGAAGTATCTGCAACCAGCTTTGATGATGAAGATTATAGCAGCGATGGTGAGTATGGTGATGGAGAAGACTGGAACCGCCGAGAACCTGAGATTATATGCCAGCACCTTGATCATATTAACATGTTAGGTCTCAATAAGACCACCTGCCGGCTGCGGTTTTTAATCAATTGGCTAGTGACCTCATTGCTGCAACTGAGGTTCGCAGTTTCAGATGGGGAGAGCAAAGAACATCTTGTTCATATCTATGGCCCAAAGATAAAATATGAAAGGGGTGCAGCCGTGGCCTTCAATGTGAGAGACAGAGAAAGAGGTCTGATAAATCCGGAGGTTGTTCAGAAGCTAGCAGAAAAAGAGGGCATCTCCTTAGGCATTGGTTTCCTTAGTCACATACGGATCTTGGATAGTCCTCGACAAGGTGGGGCTTTGAGCCTTGACGATACCACATTGTGCAGTCCGATGGACAATGGCCGGCATGATGGGAAAGGAGGAGGGTTCATAAGGGTTGAGGTTGTCACAGCTTCTCTGGGCTTCCTGACGAACTTCGAGGATGTCTATAAACTGTGGGCTTTTGTTGCAAAGTTCCTTAACCCAGCCTTCGTTAGAGAGAGTGCACTTCCAACTGTCGAGGAAATCTCAGAAACATAAGATCTGAAACAGTGATAGATGAGCTTATTCTGGTTTGAAGAAGCTCGGATCTCATGTGCCTCCAAAATCATGTGGGGAAACATCTGTGAGTTGAAGCAAAAGATTTAGATGTCCCAGACAGTATCTGCATGGCTGATTCTTTTGCTTTTCCTCATGATTACTATTGGTTGCAAGGCAGGTGAATTTGTTAATTCTTGTTTGTTGCTTGAAATTTTCTTTTTGTCTGTTGGGTACTTGTAGAGTTGGCTTAAGATATGTGAGAAGTCATGGTGACCTGAATAGCAGAATTACATGGGCACAACATTTTACACTTAACGTCATGCTTATGTCATATACAGAATTGAATTTCTTGCTGTTGTAAACAATTAGCTTATTATGCATGCTGCAGGTTTAATATTATATACAGTAGCATAGCATCTTCACTATTTGAGATTCCACTCAGGCTGCATATTGGTTATTATGTTTTTGAACTACTCAATAATTTACTCAAAAACCATTGAATGATGAACTGGAGTTAGATTAGAACATAATAAACTGTACTTTTAGGGGAATATTTTTCCTGAGACAGAATAATTTAAATTTAGATGCAACTTTCTCTAGTTTACATAATGTATAATGGAGGTAGTGTTATCCGCTCACAATCATTAAGTTGACAGGTGGAAGTTGGTGTTTGAATTTACCGTAGTTTAGGTAGCATACTCAGGCTCTAACGAACAATGTTTCAATTTACAGTGAAGTATTGTAGTTTTGTGTTTGATGAAGAACAAATGAGTGCGAAGCATCTGATTCTAGTAATATGCTTCACACCTTTCTGGTTCCTAGAATAAACCTTGTTTTATACTTTAGTACTTGATTTGCTGGAAAGAATCGTTGGTCTCTGGTGACAGTTGGTTGAATGAGTTTAAGCATGATAATAATTAGACCACCAAACAAACTTAAAATATTTGCTGGTCATTTTCTGGATTTGGTATCTCAATTTTTGAATATGAATTTACCTTACCTAGCGTAAGCCTTAAGCTGGTTTTCTTTGACAGGGACAATGGATAACTTAGTTAAAATCAGGCACCAATGTGAACAGGAAATAAATATTCTTTGGTTCTTTGCATATGATGCAAAGCTCAGCTCATCATCATCAATCTGGAAAAAAAAAAGTAAAGGAAATCAAAGTTAGTTTGGTTGAAGGATATGGGGTCTCTTTTCTTGCAGTAATTATCAAATTTGGGCCATAGCCATAAAGTTTTGTTTCCCTGGTGAAGTTACAATTCATTTTGCTTCTCTTTCTTTTGGGTCCTCGCTGGATGCTGTGTTCTAGGGTACCTTAAGTCATTCTTTCAACATAAAGTTGGTGTTATTTTATGAACATGGCACCGCCAAACTTACTTTTATTTTGGGACCAGCTCACTGCAAACACGATAATGATTATCAAACCTACTTTCCAAATTCTTATACAAGGAGGGGAAAAAAAAGAACTTTTAAACTCTAGATGTGGTAGGTGGTGACAATGGAAAGTTGACAAACTTCTGCTAACTGAAGACGTAATTGGCTACTAAGATTAAACTAATAGATTTTGCATGTCATCATCAGGAAATATTATTAGTGGAAACAAAAAAAAAGGGTATTGCAAAGCTACTCCACTTCTATAATCCATTATTGCTTGCTTCTCTTAATCAAATATGAATAAATAAGGTAGTACAGATAACAAACTTCAAACTTGCAATATAAAAAATACTTTAAAAGGTCTAATGCGTACACTATTTAAAGCGCTTTCTGTCTTAATTACATTGGTAACTTTTGCAAATGGAACCACTTCCAAAACCTGTGGATTCAACTTCACAGCTACCAGATGAAATTGAAATAGTGCAGCAGAAACAGTTTTTAGGCTTTGATGGTTTACCTAATAAATGGCCAATTTGGAATTTAGTCATTCTTGCAGAGGTGAACTATCCTACCTTGATTAACTGAATTAATAAGGGCAGTAAAAGCAAATTTAGGACTCCATCATTTTTATGAGAAATGCAGTTTCCAAAGCTGACTCCTTGCACTGCAGATATCTGTTTTCCTCCACTATATCCGTTGTTAAATTAAGCAGTATAGGACGTTTGGGATCGTAAATAGAAGATTCACGTACTCTTGCAACCCATTTCGCAGCTTCCCAGACCCCAAATCTGAAAACATGCCAGATATTGAAGATTAGTAACACCACAAACATTAACAGCAGGGAAAGAAAAAGAAGCAAATGTAGAACAAAAACATTACACTTTTTACATTGCCAAAAAGGATCATCTGTTTATTGTAAAGATATGAGCAAACTTATCTATCTATTCAAAGAAAACATGAAAGCATTCAATAGAAAAGGCTCGAGTGTTTTTGCCCCTAGAGGCTCTTTCTAGCAGTTTAATTTAATTGGCCATCCAAATTCGATTTCTGGGGAGGTAGGAGGCTAAAAAATAAAATTTTGGGCTTTGCCCACACTCCACCCTTTTAAAAACCAAAAAAACAGAGTACCTTCAGAAGCAATTGGAAAATTAGACTAAGTTTGTTTTCTCATGGAAGTGATAAAGAATCTTATAGACGAGGAACAAAAACTGTCCAAATTCCAATTGCTTAGTGAAACATACCAGGTTACCTCATTCAATAATCACAGTGAACACAATTGTAGATGACTAAGGCCAACTTCCTCGTTTCATCTATTACTATGAAATTTTAAAATAACCAGACATAAAAACACAGATCAAACCTCCACACAGGTTCTCGGCTCCCACTAACAGCACCTTGAAAAATAATAGTTGCAAGGGCAGAGAAAAGGAAAATGAACATGGAAGTGGATGTAAGGAAGCTTGTAAAGGTGATCACCTTGCCACCATATACACTAAATGATAATCACTAAATGATAATCAGATATAAGCCGAGCATATATTATTAGGAAATATTACCGTGTATTGAAAGACGATGTCACTAATACAGCTGGATATGAAACATCCTTCTTAATATTATCATAGGGAGAATAATTGCGTATGGCATGAAAATCATCAATGTCCCCAGGGTACCCAAACTCTTCATAATCAGCAGCTATAAGTGGTAAAATGGGATAGAGAAGAGTGTTGGTTGCATCTAGAAATGGAACCTAAAACAGATGAAGATATTATCAGTTTAATAATATAGAAAGAAAACCATCTCAACTCTAAATTCAGTTTTGTAGACAAGATAAAAAAAACGGAGCCTTGATCCTAACAAATTTTGGAAGATATAAATCAATATCTTTCTTGAATTTATATCATGTGAAATTTTGGAAGATATAAATTAATATCTTTCTTGAAATTTATATCATGTGATGAGGAGGTTAGAATTATGCAACAAATGGTATGTATGTTCATATTTATACCTCCAAAACAGTGGGAGATTAGAATTATGCAACAAATGGTATGTATGTTCATATTTATACCTCCAAAACAGTGGGAGATTAGAATTATGAAACAACCGGTATGTATGTTCATATATATACCTCCAAAACAGCAGCACAAAATAAATCAGGGCAACGATTGATGGCTGAAGCTACCAAAAGTCCTCCAGCGCTATATCCCCAACCAGCAAGCTTGTTTTCCTGCACAATTTCTTTCTCAACAAGGAACTTTGCACAAGAGAGATAATCGTTGATGGAATTCTGCTTATTTGTTCGTCTGCCATCATGATGCCATTTCTTCCCTCCACCACCTCCACCCCTGGAAACAAATTGTCAAAACCATTGCATTACAAGGCAGTTCATCATAATTGCATAGTAAATACTAAAAAGTCGATTTCAAGGAAATAACATATAACATATTTCATATGAAGACTTAGAACATGAATGAATAAGCAGCTAAAATGAGCTGAAGAAAACTTTGCATTACTAATTACTTTGAAAACAGACCTAACATCAGCATAGGCAACAACCCAACCACGATCGAGAAGGCTTTTCAGCTCACTGCGCCACCGCTTGTCAAGCAATTCACCATAAGCTCCATGCCCGTGAAGCAACCCAGGATTTTGGTTCTCCTTTTTATATTTGTGAGAATATACAATTGTTAAAGGAACCAAAATCCCATCATGTGACACGACATCATATTGTTCACAAGCATAGAACTCAGAGAGATCATTCCATAAGTTATTGTCATCGGATTTGTCTTCATTCACAGATTCACAACTTCTAGTATTCGAAGAGTTTCCAAAGATGCTTGCAGAAGAGGCTGTTCCATACAAAATTCTAGTTCTTTCGTGAAGCATATTTTGCTGTTGAATGATATTCCACTTACCATTTGATAAGTCGAAATCAACCACAACATCAGGCATCTGTAAAAAAAAATTGGAAGAAAGAATTAAATTGAGACAACTTTTCCTCATCCAAAAATAAAACAATAAATTGTTGTAAGAATAATTCGCTACTGCATTATCTACTATATAGTATAAATTTCGTCTTTATGAACTATGCCTGTGCGCTTGGCTTTATTGGACCTAATCTCAAATTTTTGCCATTAATACCTCAAGAATTCAAGTCACAGTTGCAAACGAGAAAGTTTCAGTATATATTCTCAGTTTGACAAAGGAATCAATGTACATGTACCACCATGGAAGCTAGTGGTCCAAACAACAGTATATCTGGTTTCACTTACACCACACATTTAGAAGGTGCACTGTGAACCAGTAGTCGATCGCAATTTGCAACCATGTTTGGATCTGAATCCATTCACATGAATTAGAATATTATAACTACATACAAGCGATATGAAAACATATTGCAATAGAAAGGAATGGTAAAAAGCCCGGACATACCACAGGTGATGATATTGTAAAGCGCATAGTTGATGAATAGTAGTCATAGTTTGGTCCTGGTGCAATTTGAGACACATATTTTGGAAGAGGAAGGAAATGAGGATGAAGATCCTTCAGATGAACCGCTCCCTGACATGAGAAGTCATGAGAACCAAACAAATTAAGCAGAAGATCATTACACTCTTGGTCAAAATGTTGCAACAGTTGCATAATACACACAGAACCTCAAGATAGTTGTTTTTGTGTCTCGCCTTCCCAGCTAGCAAAGGTAGAGCAACCGAGCAAAGTCTATATGTTCGACCTTCCCTTACAATAAGCACCATATGTGTTTTGCAGAAATCAACATCCTCTACAACCAAATCTTGGTCATCGATGAAAACATTCTGCAGTTAATGAGATAATGGATTACTAAAAAGAGTATACCGAGCTAAAGTAAAAAGTAAAAATACAGAACTGACACGCTAAGAATCATTGACAATCATATTTACAACACACAACAATTCTGCTTCTTTTTGGGCTTAGCCTTCATAATCAGAACAAGCATGAACTATTGCAAAGAAAAATAGAGAAAACTACCAACCTCCCAAATTCGCGAAGCAAAAGAAGCATCAACAGGACTACGAAGAAGATAATGATTGTCAACCACTTGACCTTCTTTGGCAGCATCTGTAAATAAATAGAGGAACCCTTCATGATGCTCAACTATGCAGTGGGCTAGACCTTCACACTCCCAAACTAATGTCAAGCCAGAAAACGGATCAGCCGTATTGATCAGAAAGACCTAAAAGATGCTCCCAATTAGCATAAAACTTACGATCAATGTAACTAATGTCAAAAGAAAAATCTTAAGCTGACTACAAACTGTCTCAAATTGATACCTTTGAAGATGTAGTTGAAAATGAATTTACAGACACAAAGTGGAAATCTTTTGTGTGTCTTATGTTAACATAAACATTTTCGTCTGATTCCTCTAGAAGCAAAGCATCTTCATCAGTTGATCCAATTATGCTACAGTAAATCCTGATGATATAATAAAATTCTCAGTTCTATAATTTCAATAAGCATTAAGCAAGAGAACATGTTAAAAGTGATAAAACAGCAGGATTTATGTCGGCAAAACACCCACCGGTATGGCCTCTTATTGTGATCAGTAACAACATAGAGCAATGCCTGACCATCCCTGGCCCATGCTATATTTGACACCCGAACTGCTTGAGGCTTACTACATAATGCACCAGAGTTTAAATTCCTCACAGATAATGTAAAGTAGTCATTATCCTTGTCATACATGGTGTATGCAAGAAATTTATGATCTGGGGATACTTCGGATAATTCTTCATAAGCATAACCTATAAAAAGAATTAATATAAAAAATTAAAATTGGTCCAGAAAAGAAACTAAGCAGCAGCAGATAATGTTAAAGCTCATCCGTCATTTCCATCTCTACCAGATCTATCAAGAAAAACAAGAATCAAAGGGCTTTTTGGAAGAAAAAGAACGTTATAGTACCTCCAAATCTATCTGCTTCTTTATTGTAGTCAAGCAACTTTTGCTCAATTTTCTTGCCAGAGGTAAAATCAAACCCAGCTGCTGGAGACTTATGCGAAATGAACTCTTCATTTAAGCTTGCCAATCTACGACACAACACCGGATACTGCTTTCCTTCTTCAACCCGCCGATAATACAACCTGCGGTGATGAAGATCCACCTTCAAATTGTAAAAAGACCATTCAGATTCTTAAACAAGAATCAGATCCTGAAACAGAATAAATAATGATCCATCTGGATGATTCGTGATTTTAGAAAAGGGAACCCTTTGTAAAAGAAGAAAAATGTACCAAAAACAGCTTTCCTCTTACTATTTCCTCCACTAGAGTCCCTTGATTTCCAAAAATAATAACCTCCCCTCAACAGAGCTTTGAATAACTGCTTGGGGTAAGACATTCACTTTTTCAAGAAAACGAATTGAATTGTGACATTTAAAATTTTGTTTTCTAGGCTCAAATCTGGGAAAAATTATCATAATTTGATTAATTAGCAACCAGAAGAAACAAACAAAACCGTGTGATTAGCTTGATATGAGCTTTTAATGTCAGATTTTCATACTTCTGGGAAAAAAAGCATGAGTGATATTTTCCTTTTGTGTTTCTTCTCTTGCCTCTACAATGAACGCACAATCGATCATCAAACAACAGATGATACATAAGGCATTCATTAAGCAACAACTATTAAAGCACCAAAAAAACTAATAGCATGTTTGACAGTGTTTTCCGCACCTGCCATAAGAGCTTTTGTACTAACCATTTAGTATCAATATGTGCTTTTCCAAACTCATTAACAGCAAAACAATTGATACACACTTTTCTTCGCAGAGCACTTTCGCTCAAAAGATCTTTCTACAAAAACACCCAATTGCATTCTAATTTAGTTTTTGATCCCTTCCACTTTCTCCCCAATCAGAGCCTTAATTCATATTATTTCAGCAAATGCCAACATCTACCTCCAGAAAAGAAATATAAAAAATCAAAGCTAGAAATGAGAATAATGTGATCGTATCAATACCAGGGGCCCCAGCGGAGAGGAGGGGTGGAAAGGTCAAAAGCCAAGCGGGAGGCCATCTCGGACAGGAGCTTAGACTGGAGTCTCTCGGTGTCGGACATAACAGCTTCGGTGTACTTCTCTTCTTGTTCCATGTACATGTCCATGTGTCGCATCGCTACCTTGTCGTTCAGGCTCGACATCCAGCTGTACGGATCCTCCCACGTGTGGTCGTGGAACGTGAAGCTCTGTGGTTTTTTAGGCGGTCTAGGAGGCGACGGTGGGGCCGGGGCTCTCTGCGGTTTTGGAATCTTGTAGTGCCGGAGATGGATCAGAGGACGGTGGTTATTGTAGCAGCGGATGGCGGGTAGAAGGTGGCGCATGGTAAAGGGTTCAGGGTTTAACGGTCGAAATAAAAAAGACGAGTCTGTCACTTCCAGTGGGTTTAAGAAGATTGAATTTGGAAATTTATCATCCGTCGTCAATTTAAAATTGGGAAAATATATTAGGTTTTTCAAAAAAAAATCACCTGTCTATTTAAAATTATCAAAAATGAAAAATTTACTCCTAAAATATTAGTTAACATAATTTGTTTTTATTATTTGAAATGGTAGTGTGTAAAAGGGATTTGTAACCCATATTTTTATAGTCATTTTAATTTCGACATAATTGTTTATTAACATAACTTCGAGAAATATTGACTTAAAAAAAACATACAAAATAAAAATATAGGCACAATACATACTAAATACGGAGAAGTCTAATGACCCTATATCTATATGACCTTTTAAAATAACTAATCACCCTGTTAAAGTTGTTAATTATGATAATTAGTAACCATTGGATGTTAAGTTGATGGAAGTAAGTGTTAGTTGTCCTCAATGGGAGTGACTCGGTGGTATAGGGTTCAGGACCTGAAGTCAAGTCCTGAATTCGAATCTAGATGGTGCGTTTCTTATAAGAATCTGAGACAACCGAATGTTTTACTTGTTTCGCTTAAACTCGAAATGAGTGTTTTAGTGGTGGAGTTTACAACGATTTAAAAAAAAATTGTTAGTGCCATGATTTTAATGATGTCAATGAAGTAAAAAAGACTCAAAGATAATAAATTCAAAGATATGAAGATTTTGGCAAATAATATCAACGTTAGCTACTTGATTTCGGCGGCATCCAAACATCTCAATATTAGCAAATCAAGTTCGATGAGTCAAAGAGCCAATATGTTGATAAATAGCCCAAAATGAGCTAAAAGATAACCAAAGAAACAAATATTGATGAAGAGCCAAAATGAGCTAGAAGATGGTCAAGATAACAAATAAGATAAATAGTCAAAAAGATGATGAAAAAGCCAAAATAAGAGTCAAACAATATGAAAATCAAAGATGATGATTAAGAGCTAACATTAATTGTAAGTGAGTTTATTCAAGTGTTTTAAAATTCTTAGAAATCATACATTTTGCATCACTTGCATTTAAAAGGGCTAAAAATACTTAATAAATAATTTGCACTTTTTTGCACCAAAATGAATTTTAATACACAAGTACATTGGAAAATAGTTTTGAAAAATTATCAAATTTGTGAATTAAATTTCAAATGATATATCGTCATATAGATATGTATCTCTACTTTGTTACGGTTCAAACGGAACATAATTTCGATATTTAGAACTTATGCTAAAGCCATAATACTATAACATGTTATGGATGTGCATTTTCTGCATATCTGTCACAGTAGAAAAGTTCCACAAAATTCATTTTAATATTTTTTAGAGTGAATTTTATTTAGATGATAACCATATGTGTCTAGTTTATGTATAAATTTACGGAGTTTGGTTTGGAATTTTATAGAGTAAAATATGACCAAAATATTGAGTACTGTCAGGTTTGACTGGCCATCAGAATGTTGCTAAGACAAACATACCGGTCTTTGAAACAAGCATACTGGTCCATGGAATGGAACATGCATACCAGTCACAGAGGTCTCAACATTCATTTTTTGGAGCGTTTAAGTCGTCAGATCGGCATACCGGTCTTGTAGACAGTCATACCGATCTCATAATTGAAAAATAGTTATAAACGGTTAATTTTGTGTAAAATCTATAAATTGGCCATTTTTTCACTTCTAATAGATTTTCTGTACATATATTCATCATTTAATCATGTCAAAACATTACTGAGAGCTTATAAATATGTTCAAATAATTTTCTCTACAAAATCAAAGTTATAAAGCTCATTGTTGTTATACATCTTCATATTTAATTAATGAGCTTGTTTTTTAATTTAGGTAATATACTCACATTCAAATCTTTGTAATCTTTTATGAGTTCACAAATAACAAAAAGAGTTTTTTAAATCTTATATATCTTACACAAAAGCTTATATTTCATATTTATATTCATATTAGTGAGCTTTAATATATTTGGGTTAAGATACTCACATTTAAATCTTTGTAATATTTCGTAAGTACTAAAATTGTGATAGTAAAATTTTCTTCATCAAATACTTGTGTGTGAAAATCCCTTTGTGTGAGTGAGAATACTCAAAATGGTGAAACTGTGTAAAATATTTAAGAGAAGTCTTGTAATAAAATCTTTTGTTGTAAATGTTGAGGAGTCGTAGAAGAGAACTCTGGTGGTGAAGGTTAAGGGGAGTCTTTGATCAAAGATCTTTCGGTTGTAAGTTTGTTGAAAACTTAGTGAAAGCTTTAAGTATGGCTTGAATGAGTTGACGTACGTAAAGAGTTTGCTGAATCACTATAAATTACGGTGTCAAAATTATATATCTTAACTCTTTTATTTATCGCAAATTTTACATTATATTTACATATCACATAGTAAAACTTGTTGTTGGTGAAGTTGACGCTGATAATTACTTTCAGCATTTTGATAATTGTTTATATCAATTGTGAAAGTTGTATTATAAATTTAATTAGTAAACCACTAACTAAATAGCTTAAAATTAAAAATAATTTGTAATTTCGTATTATGTTCTCACAAATATTGCTTATGAATTTCAACAAATTAACTCTACGCATATATTTATTCATAATTTGACCTCTTTTATATAGAAAAAGGAGATTAGTAAATGTATGAATTCAAATTACAAATCAATTTGATAAAATCATCTGCATCATTCAAACCATCCATAAAAAACTTGTTCGCACATCTCAAGGTGCACACCTAACAAATCAACATTCACCCATTTATTTATCATTCGTTTTTCAACTTATGAAAGCATCCATCCGTATTTGATAAGCAAACGTTACACAACTCGAGTATTCCATATTACAAAAGTAAGCCGATGGCTATTATAACTGAAACAAAGTATAAATAGTTCCCCACTTTTATAAATGTAGAATGTCAATCATATGATTTGTCGTGCTTTACACAGAGCCTCTAATGGCCGGGCTTTGGGCATGGTGAGTCCTATTCCTTCAGTCAAGTCAATTTCTTCGTCACCAACTTTTTCCCACTCAAAGCATTGGATCAAGGATCCCAGGGTTAAGCCCATGATTCGTTGGGCCAGCCCAGCACCAGGACACGCTCTTCTTCCCATACCGAAAGGCATTAACTTATACTTATAGGCTTCAGCTTTCCCTTTTTCAAACCTTTCGGGGTTAAAACTTGTTGGATCATCCCACAATGCTGGGTCTCTATGAATAGCCCATGCATTAATAAGTACCATTGTGCCACGTGGCAATTTGAACTCTCCCACTGTACAATCCTCGGATGAAAAGTGGGGGAGTAGAAGTGGGACCGCTGGATGCAATCGAAGGGCCTCCGATATAATGTTTTGAAGATAATGTAGATTGGAAAGATCTGGTTCGTCAATCAAACGTTGTTGACCGATTTGAGTATCTAATTCAGCTCTAGCTTTCTTCAAAATATCAGGATGATTAAGCAAATTTGACATCGCCCATTCCAGCGTGACAGCCGATGTATCAGTGCCGGCAACAAGTAACGCCTGCATGGTAAAACTTGTTACGAGATAATAAAAACAAACGTACAAGTGTTGTTATCACTACAAGCAAATGTACTCGTAGGTTATTGACTTATTGGTAATTCATGTCCGAGAGACATGGCTTCAACATACTGAGAGATGTGAGTTTGAACTCTTGTTGTAATAGTTGAGTCTCGATTATCTTTTCTATTACAAGTACGTAAATTAGAGATACATTTCTTCTAAATATTTTTTGAGAGCAAAATATGTTCCATGTATTTAAATTTATAGACGTTAGATACTAATATTTAGACAGATGTTTTAAAACCTGGTCAAAGATCTAATACAGATGACCCTTTTAGTTCGGTGAGCATTTGAACCGATCTCAAATTTGTCAAACCGACTAATTCAACCATTGAATTGGTGACCCGGTCCGAGTTAACCGTTTTTTTTTTTTGCCGATTTTTTAAAAATTAATTTAGGTTTTTTATATTTTTTGTAAGAAATAATAAAAAAAATATAATTAATTAGTGATCTTTGGTCGATTCACAATCCGACCTCTTACTCTTAACTCTCTCATCATTCCAAGTCGATAGACTGGGCCGGATTTTAAAACACTGATGTATATAATATTGTAATAAATTTGTAAAAAAAAATGTGCAAAGCATGTAGTACATACATTATTTACCAAATAATAAAAATAACAAGAGTCGATGAATTACCAGTACAAGTCCTTTGATCATCTGGTCGGAATAGTACTCCGGCTGTGACTTTTGCAAAGAAAGAAGATGATCAATCATAGTGTTTTGCGATCCCTCCTTTTGCGATCGATGCTCTTCTATATATCAAACCTTGAAGAAACAAATCCATCTTCTTGCCAAGACTCAACACCTTGTTCTCATAATTCCCATAACCAATCCAACTCAAAATGGGAAAATAATCAACCGGATGCGAAGTCAAAGCATGCTCCGTTATCTCGGCAATCAATTCCCTAAACATCTTGGCCTCCTCATCATCAGTCACATCATCGCCATAGTAACGCTTCTCATAATATTATTAAACATCAACTCGTTCAACAAAGGCCTTAACTCCACCTTAGCAAACCCTCGAGCTCGACGCGAGAGACGAGATAGATTTTGCAGCAACTGTTTGACTTCATCTTTTCGAATGCTTAGAAACATGTTGAGACGATTGGTTGAGAAGATCTCGAGGGCACATATGCGACGAAGGTTACGCCACTGCTCGCTGTAGGGTGCATTCGCGATGTTGGTGTAGTTGTAGCCTATGTGCTTTCCCACGAGCAACTTCGGGCGATTCGCTAATACGATGTTGTTCTTTGTAAAGCACTCCTCTGCTATTGATGATGACGATACGACTATCACTAGACGGGAACCGAACCGGAGGGATATTACTGGACCGTATTTTTCAGAGAGGCTATGGAGAGAGCGGAAAAGGGGTGGTTTTAAAAGATGAAGGTGGCCGATAATTGGAAGAGATGGTGGGCTTGGAGGGAGCTTTTGTTTCGTTTTTGATTGATGAAATAAGGATTTGAAAAAAAATGGAATAAGAAATATGAGAAAAATTGATGTACAAATTAGGGAAATTGTAGCTTCCATTTCTTATCGAGCTATCAAGAAATGCTCAATCTGTTCAAAATCTCACAATTTTGAATGCCAAAATCCTTCACCGTTATTCTATATTTATAGGCAATGAGTGGCTTAAAAGATTCAAATATTCAATAAATGATGTTAATGTTAGATTGTTAGTGATTAAGTTGGGAGAAGATAAGATAATATAAAGGAATCTCACGTTTAAAAACTATAAAAGAAGAATAAGTATTTAAATATGTTGATAGTAATTTTTGTGACAAATATTTGAACAAGTTCGGCAAGGGCAGAGATGAGATTTCCTTTTGATTGAAGGGTCAGATGTTCCGAGGGCTTGGGTTATTCCTCGGCCAGGGAGAGAATCCGGACCCAGTTCCCCGGATCTGGCCGATCAGAGGACACAATATGATGCGAATCTCGGAGACCGACAACATCATAGCCGAGACCGACCACTGTAGCCCGGTAGCTTGTTTCAGCTCTATCTTTCTTCCTGGATCTGGATGATGAGCTCGGATACATTTGGTCGGGTTGGGAGTTGTTTGGGTAGTTCGGCAGATCTTCTGGCCGATCTTTGGACGACTGATATGTGAACATGGTAGTTTGGGCTTTTCCCTCTGGCAAACACCACTGTTTGGGAGCTCTTTATAGGCTGACATCATTATTATGGCGTGTGGCAGTGTATAAAACAAGTTGATGTGACAGGACGTCAGGTGGCAGGTTTGCTTTCGGCGAAGACAGTCTCGGGGCAGAGAGCCCATCAGTCAGCCAGAGATTCTTGTGGGTGACATCATGAAAGCATGAGAATAGTGTTATAATTCTCCTAGTATATAAAGGAAAGTTAGTTTCATTTGCAAGGGACAGCCGGATTTGTAAACAAAAAAGAGCACTACTTGTAAAAACTTAGAAGAACAACCATCTCGGTTTCCTTAGACCTTCCTTGAAAACTGGTCGGCCGAGCTCGGTTTGGCAATAAAAACAATACCTCACTTTGTGTCTGTGGACGTAGGCTGGACTTGCTCCGCTGAACCACGTTAAAATCTATTTGTTGATTTTGTGTTCTTTTTGCTTTTTGCTATATTTGCTTTTGGTCTCCCATAACCAAATAAATTCAAGGTTGAAGAAGGATTGTCTCGGGAGGGTTGTTCTGAAACTGCCATTGGGACGAAAATCACATGTCAACAAAATATATTTATTATATGAATTTGATTCAAATTGATTGGTGAAAATTTTGGAGGGAAGCATAAATTTGATTATGAATTAGATATATATAAAATCAATTGGCAATTAATCATTTTAATTAATGTTTTCGAAATTAATTATTTTTTCTTTTGAATTTTTGTTAACTGTTATATAACAATTTGATTTAAAAGGAAGTGTGTTTTGCTAATAATTTGATTCAAAAAATAAGTGTCTCTTGCCAAATGTTACTTAAGATATATAAATATTTGTAAAACTTCATAATTCATTATTATAAAAAAAAATAATTTTCTCTTCCTCTAAACTTCTATATATTTTTGGGAGAAATTCCAGATTTATTATCTTAAATTTCTAATTAGGCTTTGTAGAAATCCTATAAGGATATTACCATAAATCTAACCGCACTTATAGTGAGGATATTAATACTTTAAAAATAATAACAACACTATCAAAATTATCTTTTCATATTCTGTAATATACTTGTGTATTAAATTTTCCTAAGAGTCCAAAATCAGTGGAAATAAACATGTCCACAAAGAATACACGAAGAAAAACCTTTCACCACGTGAGAAATGAATTGTTGTATTTAAAGCCATGCACTTCTTGTCAGAGAAACTGACCCACTTATTGAGCTTTCAAAACAATTACAACACGCCCGTGTGTAGTCCATTGGATTCAAAATCTTACTCCATAGATTAGGGAGGATTTAGAGAAAGATTTTCTCTTATATGAGAGTTGATTTTCAAGTTGTGTCTTGGTTGATTGATAATAATTGAATTCTGAACTGCGTCTCGGTTGATTTCTGGGCAGTGTCATAACTTGTATGTATCTAGAATCTCAATTAAAAATATTTTGTAATATATGTAGTTTGTAATAATTAAAAAAAAAAAAAAAACAACAAAACAATTACAACACGACAATGCAATTGTGTTCCCATCAATATTTCAATATATAAGCATGAATATAAGGCCTACCATGGTCCATGGCCTATATGTAAGTTGGGCACATGCAGTGGAGACCACTTTGAAGTTAGCTTTTTCATTATTAATTATTTGTTTTAATTTTTGAAGAGAGAGATTTGTTTTTGGGAATGGGAGAGTTTTGTTAGTTAAATTTACTACGTACAATACTTCAATTCAGGAAATATTAAGATTAATAAAAAAATAGAAAACAAAAAACAAACCCAAAAAAAAACCGAGGCCACATGTAATTCTTTCACTGTTTCACATGAAATTTTTTTTAATATTCCTTGAGTTCAAATGAGATAAGACCCGTGAATTTTTATTAAAAAAAAATTGACTCTTATGTCATGTTATTGTTAGCTAGTTAATAGGTACATTAGCTAGCCATTTGACACAAAAATTTAAATTATTTTATAAATTAACATCAAACATATATAAAGTTGCTATTTGGTTACATCTGCATTTTATAAGTGTATTACAAATATTACAATTATTTCACGGTAATTGGGAAATCTGAATTAGGCTTAATCTCAGCCCCTGATGAGCAAAGCGGACCCTGACGGTAGACCCACGCAGCAGACCCTGAGATCAGACCCACATAGCAGACCCTGACAGCAGACCCACATAGCAGACCCTGGAGAGCGGAGTCAGACCCTGGCGAGCGGACCCTCAAGAGCGGACCATGAAACCAGCCACTGACGTGATGATTCTAACACTGATGAAAGCCTCTGACCGAACCACTGCTTCACTATTCCGAGGATTGTTGATGTCAACAATCTCCTTAAAACAAATTCGTCCCCTACCGTAGGTGTAGTAGAACGTGAGACGATTGTTTCCCATGATGCAACGGAAAACGAACGAGTATGGGCACCACCAAAACCTGTTTCCAACGAACCACAAAGTGTTCGAACTCTTCCAAAAAAAAAAAAAAAACAATTTTTTTCTTGTATGTATTGTGTTCTGTTCTCTGTGTTGTGTATCCTCAAAAACCGAAAATCATAGTCCATTTAAAGGAAATTAACATGCCAATTAAATCTCATAAATGAGAGGTCTTTAACTGTTATGGAACTTCAAAAGTCTTGGAAAAACTGGCTGGGCCGGGCCCGCACAATTTGGTCCGGCATTCGTATACGCAAGACGTGCGGGTGCACACGAGCCAAGCCTGTTCGGATTTTGATTTGCACCCCCTGCGCGCGCACGTAGAGAGAGCCCCTATCCTTATAACTCTTACTCATTTACATATGAGCAATCATATATAAACACAACTTCTCTCTAATAGCTTTCTCATGTGGGACAAGCTTTATTCTCTTTATTTTCCAACACTAATGGGTGAACTTTGAGCAACAATTTCTCATTCACCCAGACATCATTTTAAGCATATGAATATACCATTTCGAACTATTCACGGAGGAGTATTCGAATCATTCAATAATAACCACTAACACGAAATGGACCATGCTTGAATTTGTGCCTCAAAATGCTTACTCATAAACATTTTCCAACAAAAAGTACATACTTAACCATTCCATACTTTTTCTAATAGAGTACTGAAATATAATTTTTTTTAATCTTTTTTAGTTTTTAGTTTTTTTGTAGAGTAGCTAGCATACATAATTACATGAATTTATGAAAATGTGAACCGAGAGGAAGCTTCATTAGGATGAAATGAAAGATTCGAAATTTTTACCCCAGTGATCAAAGTAATTAAAATTTGCACCGTAAGAAAAGTAAAATGTTAATTTTTACGATAAATTATGATTCGTTTTGTGAAATATATATGATCATTAATTAAGATATATTTTAAATGTCTCAAAATAATAAGTTTGATAATCTATTGAAAGATTTGCACATGCATTTTGTCTGCAAGTAGACACCATATCTGTATGTGGCAATCTCTATAGCCAAGTTTATTTCATGTGCCTAATCTTCAAATAAATTATGATCGCCGCTATTTTTTATTTTATGACATTTCGTTTTTAACTTTTTTCATGATTAGATTAACAAGGACAAGGACCACATTGACATTATGCTTAAGGTGCCACGCGGGAGCCATTCACATGGACACTGTAACAACTACAATAGCCTAATTGTCGACAATTGGGTAGATGGGAGTACCGAGTACATATGCCCTTTGTAATAAAATAAATATATATATATATAACACAAATAACATACATACGAATTTCATTTTATTAATTTTATAATTTTTTTGTTAAATTTATATTTTTTTTCTCTTTATATATCTATTCTTTTTTATTTATTCAATAAATATTACAAATTTCTTATTTATTGTTATTTATTTTGTGATCGTTTAATTTTTGTGATTATTTATTAATTTATTTAACACTACTTATATATAATATATATTTTTATTGTTGATAGTCTATTTGTTTAATACATCTCATATATTTTTTATGAATATTTTTTTTTTTGAAAGTAGAGAAATTTATTTTATTAAAAGTCGCGTGTTGATTATAATTCTGATTTTATTTTTGCTTTATAAAAAATTATTTATCTTATACTTTTGTAAATCAATATCCATATATATCTACTTTTACTTTATTAAAAAAATTACTTTAATAAAAGTAGTATTGATTCTGATTCTGATTTTATATTTGTTTTATTAAAAAAATTTATTTTATCAAAAGTAATGTTGATTCTGGAATATTCATTGTACGAAGCTAAAGAATGAGTCACTCTTTATAGAATACGAAATCAATTATAGTACTAAGTATTGATCAGTATATCACCAAGTGCGTCATGAGGAGACTTTGGAGGCAACATATGTTAGAATTTGTGTTTTTATATTTTTAAGTGCAACTTATTGTATTTTAATTACTTGTACTCTTCTTTTAAAATATATTTTTCTAATATATATGAGAATATTTTTATTATATATAAGTAGTGTTAAATAAATTAAAAAAGAATCACAAAAATTAAATGAATAAATGAACATAAAATAAATAACAATAAAATTACAAAAAAGGGGTCTTTAGCGTCGAAATTTTTCGACGCTAAAGTACAAAATTTTGACGCTAATTTTCGACGTTAAAACATGGACGAGAAAGACAATTAGCGTCGAAATAAAAAAATTTGACGCTAAAGTACAACATTTTGCGTCAAAAATTATATTTCGACGCTAAAACATGTATTTAGCGACGAATATTTTCGACGCCAAAAAGTTGACATTTAGCGTCGAAATATTCGATGCTAAATATGATATAATATTAAAAAATACGTATCATTTTATTACCTTTAGCGTCGAATATTTCGACGCTGAAAGGTATAAGAATATTATTATTACAAATTAATTTCAAACTAATTTCATTACAAAAGTAATTAAATTTGTTATAAAAATTATTACAAATTTGTTATTATAAAATTATAATAATGATATTCTTATTGATATAAAAATAAAATTACAAAATTTATCACAATAACAAAATATAAAATGAAATCCTATTTCGTCGCTAAAAATCCTCAAATAGCGGGAATACTTCGGCCAAAATTTTGATTTTTAGCGTCGAAATATTTGACTTTTAGCGTCGAAAATTTCGTCGCTAAATGTCAAAATTTAAATTTGAATTTATTAGGCGATAAATTCAAATTTTTTAAGGGGGAATTCGAAAAATTTAAAATAATTATTTCGACACTAAAAGATAATTTGTAGCGTCCAAATAATTATTTGACGCTAAATGATGGAACTTTTAGCGTCGAAATAGAAATTCGACGCTAAAGCGTCAACCCTTTGCCGTCAAATAATTATTTCGACACTAAAAGATAATTTTTAGCGATGAATCTAAGTTCGACGCTAAAGATTATAACCTTCAGCGTCGAAATTTATATTCGACGTTAAATGTTGGAACCTTCAGCGTCGAATATAAATTTCGACGCTAAAGCGTTTATTGGCGTCGAAAAAAATTTCGACACTAAATGTTTGGACGCTAAAGGTCTACCGATACTAATATTATATCATTGTTTACTAATATCATGTTGTTATTAATATAGTAATACTATAGTGTCAGACATTTACTGACACTTAAAACCATTGATATTAAATTTTGAGTATCAGTAATAAAATTCTTTATTAATACTAAATTAATACGAGTAAAGGTCGTTTTTGTCACAATATTTCTCTACGAAGTAGACTTGTTTCTATTTATTGAACATGGAAATAATTTTGAAGAGTGCTGCTAACAATAATTTTTTTTGTCCATAAGAGGTGTGATTTGGTGGTGTAGGGTTCAGAATTTCACATTGAGATTTTGGATTCGAATTCATATAGTGCGTTTCTTGTAATAGCTAGTCTGAGACAGTCGGGATTTTTATCTGCTCCGCTTAAGCCCGAAAGAAATGGTTTGACGGCGATTCCAAAAAAAAAAACAAAACAAATAGTGATTCACTTAAGTGAATATTACACTCAGTAATTCTTCACTTCACATTTGTCCATAATGAGAATGCAACACATTCTCTCTTCCCTGATAAATACTATCTCCGTCCATTTTTAATAGGTCGCTAGTCTTTTTCCCAATAAAATAAGGGAACATGATTAATGTGGTAAAAAAATTAACATTTTCCTAATATACCCTTCATTAACACAACACAATCTCACTTAAATTCAATAAAGTTGTTTATTAAATAAGGGTATATAAATAAACGTATTCATTTAACTCTCTATAAACAAAGAAATTGAACTATAATTTGGAATTTCCAAAAATAGAAAGGTGGCATATCAAAAAGGGACGGAGGGAGCAGTAGCCGTCTGTGGACAACAGAACCTGGGCGACGCCGTTCCTAGGCTCGCGGCCTAGTTTGGGAAGTACTGAATAACATGGAGTCGCCACCCGGTGTGAACCGGGACAAAGATTTAAGGCCGCACTCACCCCTCGCAAGGGAAGACCTCAAACCGTTGGGTTCGGAATGGTCCCTTACTTATGTCACTTGTAATGAAAGGATTTATGTAATAATTTAATCAAGCTTAAGTAACGCTTATTTCCAAGAGTATCATGCTTCTAAATTCTCATATTCAAGATAAAACTTATATACGCATTTCACATATATCTCACGTTTAAAATTGCATGCTTAACATATATCAAAATAGCAACGAACATATAACTTCATTTGCATATTACATTCAGGAAAACACAAGCACACATATTAACCATACAAGCACACATATTAACCATACAAGCACACATATGGACACTTTTCCAAGCGGTACGTGGAATTGTAGCCCAAATACAGACCGCACTACCGTCCATTCGGAATCGGCTACGGAATTTACGTCTGGGTTTCCATCCGATATACCGCAAGAAATAATACTCAAATGTTATCATGACACAAGCATATGAATTGTAATACATTAACATATTTGCATTTATACATGTGGAGATAGCTATTAGGAAAACTATGCATGAAATCTAATGAAAAAGACTCAGTTCAGTGTGTTCGCGTTCGTGTAGCGTTCGTAAACGCGTTCGAACGGAAATGAAACAGAATGCTCACGTTCGAGTAGCGTTCGTAAACGCGTTCGAACGGAAATAAAACAGAATGCTCACGTTCGTATGGCGTTTGTTAACGCGTTCGAACGGAAATGAGACAGAATGCTCACGTTCGTATGGCGTTTGTTAACGCGTTCGAACGGAAATGAGACCTGACACATGATAAGGCAAAAACACATGCGAGTTCGAGTTGCGTTCGTAAACGCGTTCGAACGGGAACAGACCTGATGCATGAAATGGGACGCAATACATAAACATAAAATAAAAAGGCGCGGCGAAGTACTGCCATAAATGTGACCTTTTGGGGCTCTTGATCTCTCAAAGAGAGGACATTTAGACCAACATACTAAGCCCATGCGCGTCACATCACACATACAAGAATAGAACCAATCATATCAACCAAGTATGCCCGATTGAACACATCTTACATCCAATCTAAACACACATCAACTAGCGCGGCAAAGCATCGTGGTAACGGGTTTTAATCCCTCCCCATAAGGGATCTTTCATTCCACTTACTAAGCTCATGCGCTTGATTGAACCATACATAAAAGATAAACTCAATAACATCAAACTAAGTATGCCCGATTGAACGTATCTCGCATCCAACCGAACACACATCAACCGGCGGCGGCGAAGTCGGTCACAAAGTAGTGTCCTTTTCGGCTCTTTGTCTCCCAAATGGAGGACCTTGGACTAACTCACTAAGCCCCGCGCTTGGTTGAATCATGCATAACTAAACAACATATTGAATTCAAGTAAAGAAAACTAAATAAACAAAAGCAACGCAACAAAAGAGAGATGGTGCCGTTTACCCAAGCGGTACGTGGAGTTGAACAAGTGAGCGTATCCCTTTTTATACACTAAGGTACGTGCCAATGAGCTATGGGTGTGACGGACTGTCAAATGGATTTCCGTTGTAGATTCCCCAGAGGGAAGGTAGAGCGAGGCTCACTTAATACCCAAAGCCTCTTAGGCTCTTATCGCTTGGTGTCAGGAATAAACAACGAGTCCTCCAAATTAGTCCATCACGAAGGCTACGAGTAGATGGCCATATAGGTGCCCTCACAGCTTTTCCTTCTAGAAAGGTAGTGAGTGAAGGAAGACACCAAACCATTACATAGCCTGAAAGTGCCCTTGATTAAACCCCCACTTTATCCACTATAGACATGGTCAATTAAAACATAAATCCAAACATTACAAGACAATATTCGGGGCCAACTTTAAATCCCCAGTGGAGTCGCCAGACTGTGGACAACAGAACCTGGGCGACGCCGTTTCTAGGCTCGCGGCCTAGTTTGGGAAGTACTGAATAACATGGAATCGCCACCCGGTGTGAACCGGGACAAAGATTTAAGGCCGCACTCACCCCTCGCAAGGGAAGACCTCAAACCGTTGGGTTCGGAATGGTCCATTACTTATGTCACTTGTAATGAAAGGATTTATGTAATAATTTAATCAAGCTTAAGTAACGCTTATTTCCAAGAGTATCATGCTTCTAAATTCTCATATTCAAGATAAAACTTATATACGCATTTCACATATATCTCACGTTTAAAATTGCATGCTTAACATATATCAAAATATCAACGAACATATAACTTCATTTGCATATTACATTCAGGAAAACACAAGCACACATATTAACCATACAAGCACACATATTAACCATACAAGCACACATAGGGCACGTTTCCAAGCGGTACGTGGAATTGTAGCCCAAGTACAAGACCGCACTACTACCGTCCATTCGGAATCGGCTACGGAATTTACGTCTGGGTTTCCATCCGATATACCGCAAGAAATAATACTCAAATGTTATCATGACACAAGCATATGAATTGTAATACATTAACATATTTGCATTTATACATGTGGAGATAGCTACTAGGAAAACTATGCATGAAATCTAATGAAAAAGACTCAGTTCAGTGTGTTCGCGTTCGTGTAGCGTTCGTAAACGCGTTCGAACGGAAATGAAACAGAATGCTCACGTTCGAGTAGCGTTCGTAAACGCGTTCGAACGGAAATGAAACAGAATGCTCACGTTCGTATGGCGTTTGTTAACGCGTTCGAACGGAAATGAGACAGAATGCTCACGTTCGTATGGCGTTTGTTAACGCGTTCGAACAAAATGAGACCTGACACATGATAAGGCAAAAACATGCGCGTTCGAGTTGCGTTCGTAAACGCGTTCGAACGGGAACAGACCTGATGCATGAAATGGGACGCAATACATAAACACAAAATAAAAAGGCGCGGCGAAGTACTGCCATAAAGGTGACCTTTTGGGGCTCTTGATCTCTCAAAGAGAGGACCTTTAGACCAACATACTAAGCCCATGCGCGTCACATCACACATACAAGAATAGAACCAATCATATCAACCAAGTATGCCCGATTGAACACATCTTACATCCAATCTAAACACACATCAACCGCGCGGCAAAACATCGTGGTAACGGGTTTTACCCCTCCCCATAAGGGATCTTTCATTCCACTTACTAAGCTCATGCGCTTGATTGAACCATACATAAAAGATAAACTCAATAACATCAAACTAAGTATGCCCGATTGAACGTATCTCGCATCCAACCGAACACACATCAACCGGCGCGGCGAAGTAGTGTCACAAAGGTGGCCTTTTCGGCTCTTTGTCTCCCAAATGGAGGACCTTTGGACTAACTCACTAAGCCCATGCGCTTGGTTGAATCATGCATAACTAAACAACATATTGAATTCAAGTAAAGAAAACTAAATAAACAAAAGCAACACAACAAAAGAGAGATGGTGCCGTTTACCCAAGCGGTACGTGGAGTTGAACAAGTGAGCGTATCCCTTTTTATACACTAAGGTACGTGCCAATGAGCTATGGTGTGTGACGGACTGTCAAATGGATTTCCCGTTGTAGATTCCCCAGAGGGAAGGTAGAGCGAGGCTCACTTAAATACCCAAAGCCTCTTAGGCTCTTATCGCTTGGTGTCAGGAATAAACAACGAGTCCTCCAAATTAGTCCATCACGAAGGCTACGAGTAGATGGCCATATAGGTGCCCTCACAGCTTTTCCTTCTAGAAAGGTAGTGAGTGAAGGAAGACACCAAACCATTACATAGCCTGAAAGTGCCCTTGATTAAACCCCCACTTTATCCACTATAGACATGGTCAATTAAAACATAAATCCAAACATTACAAGACAATATTTCGGGGCCAACTTTAAATCCCCAGTGGAGTCGCCAGACTGTGGACAACAGAACCTGGGCGACGCCGTTCCTAGGCTCGCGGCCTAGTTTGGGAAGTACTGAATAACATGGAATCGCCACCCGGTGTGAACCGGGACAAAGATTTAAGGCCGCACTCACCCCTCGCAAGGGAAGACCTCAAACCGTTGGGTTCGGAATGGTCCATTACTTATGTCACTTGTAATGAAAGGATTTATGTAATAATTTAATCAAGCTTAAGTAACGCTTATTTCCAAGAGTATCATGCTTCTAAATTCTCATATTCAAGATAAAACTTATATACGCATTTCACATATATCTCACGTTTAAAATTGCATGCTTAACATATATCAAAATATCAACGAACATATAACTTCATTTGCATATTACATTCAGGAAAACACAAGCACACATATTAACCATACAAGCACACATATTAACCATACAAGCACACATATGGGCACGTTTCCAAGCGGTACGTGGAATTGTAGCCCAAGTACAGACCGCACTACCGTCCATTCGGAATCGGCTACGGAATTTACGTCTGGGTTTCCATCCGATATACCGCAAGAAATAATACTCAAATGTTATCATGACACAAGCATATGAATTGTAATACATTAACATATTTGCATTTATACATGTGGAGATAGCTACTAGGAAAACTATGCATGAAATCTAATGAAAAAGACTCAGTTCAGTGTGTTCGCGTTCGTGTAGCGTTCGTAAACGCGTTCGAACGGAAATGAAACAGAATGCTCACGTTCGAGTAGCGTTCGTAAACGCGTTCGAACGGAAATGAAACAGAATGCTCACGTTCGTATGGCGTTTGTTAACGCGTTCGAACGGAAATGAGACAGAATGCTCACGTTCGTATGGCGTTTGTTAACGCGTTCGAACAAAAATGAGACCTGACACATGATAAGGCAAAAACACATGCGCGTTCGAGTTGCGTTCGTAAACGCGTTCGAACGGGAACAGACCTGATGCATGAAATGGGACGCAATACATAAACACAAAATAAAAAGGCGCGGCGAAGTACTGCCATAAAGGTGACCTTTTGGGGCTCTTGATCTCTCAAAGAGAGGACCTTTAGACCAACATACTAAGCCCATGCGCGTCACATCACACATACAAGAATAGAACCAATCATATCAACCAAGTATGCCCGATTGAACACATCTTACATCCAATCTAAACACACATCAACCGGCGCGGCAAAACATCGTGGTAACGGGTTTTAACCCCTCCCCATAAGGGATCTTTCATTCCACTTACTAAGCTCATGCGCTTGATTGAACCATACATAAAAGATAAACTCAATAACATCAAACTAAGTATGCCCGATTGAACGTATCTCGCATCCAACCGAACACACATCAACCGGCGCGGCGAAGTAGTGTCACAAAGGTGGCCTTTTCGGCTCTTTGTCTCCCAAATGGAGGACCTTTGGACTAACTCACTAAGCCCATGCGCTTGGTTGAATCATGCATAACTAAACAACATATTGAATTCAAGTAAAGAAAACTAAATAAACAAAAGCAACGCAACAAAAGAGAGATGGTGTCGTTTACCCAAGCGGTACGTGGAGTTGTGGCCCGAGTACAAATCATATTACCGTCCATTCGGAATCGGCTATGAAATTTATGTCCGGGTTTCCATCCGATATACCGCGAGAGTTGACACATCTCTCATTCATCCAATACCCACAACATATTACATCTCATAATTCATGCATGTTTATCTACCCAAAGACCACAACATGCATTCCAACATGACAATCATACAAGTAATACTTAATAAATAATGCGGAAAAAAGAAAACAAGTGTGAAAGATACCTTCAGGTCTAACCTTTTAAGCCGTCTCTCGGACTCGCGTTCCACGAAGATCGGAAGGGGTACGGCTCCGCAACTTTTCTGGTTCACTGGTTCAGCGTCCTAGCTCACTGCTTTGCTGTTTTGCTTGCGGTTCGAACTCCGTTCTGCTCCTATTCGGCTTCTGTCTTGCTGCTCACTGCACGGGCCACCTGTTTTAACGTTTTCAATAAACTATTCCAAGTTTGTGTGGGTTCTTAGTGCAATTATATGTGATTATTTTTAAGATTATCTATGTAGTTTTTATGTTACTGTTTTTGGGATTTTGGGGACTGTTTTGGGAGGATTTTTGCTGCTGCTCTAAGGTGATTTGGGCTGCTGTTTTAAGGTGATTTAGGGGCTACTTGGGCGTGTTTTAGAGGGGTGCAGGGGCTGGTTTCAGTGGCTTTAGGAAGGCTTGTTATTTTCGGCTATGGAGGGAGGAGAAGGAGAGAAATTCTTGTTGTTTCTTGCTTACAATGGGTGTCAATGGGAAGGCTTTTTTTTTTTGTGTATATGCGTGAACTACCGGAGAGGAAGAGGCTTGGTGGAGGGTGGTTTATATAGAGAAGGGTTAGGGTTGACAAGGGAATGGATTTTGTGCATTTAATTAGGATATGATTTAGTTTTAAACAAGGAAATCAAAGGATTGAGGGGGGGACAAAATATTTTAATTTAGGAAGTTGCAATATTTAATTTGTTTGGTTTAGGAATACAAATATTTTATATTGGTAATTATCTTATTAGATTAGGAAGTCAAATATATGATTGGCTTTAATTGGTTAAGATTGATTTTAATTAGACATATCTTCTTTTTAGTTTTGGTAAATATTTTATTTAATTGGTAAATGGTTTAAATATTTTATTTAATGTTTAATGTTTAAATTAATATTTATTTATTTAATTTGAGATGTGTTTTATGGGCTTTGGGGAGCTAAATGGGCTGGGTGTGAGGCTAGCAGCAAAACCAGAATTACCGACACCGTTCGAACGCTCCCTCGAACGCGACACGAACACCCGCAATCTGTTTTCCGTTCGAACGAAGTAACGAACGCAGCACCAACGAAGACAGTGAGCTTGTTTATTCTGAATTTCCCCTTCCGATATCCGTTTCCCGCGGCTTTCGTGACTCAAAAGGTAGTGCCTCCAAATGAGGCTCATCATCGGGTTTCACATGCGAAAATGCAATGCCTACACCGTCCTCAATAATTTTTCCAAATTTAGCTAATTTTTTCACGGATTAATACACAATGGATTATGGATGTACTGGTAGGAACACAAATATTTGGTAGAAAATTTATAGTGACCTAATCATCATGTACTCTTTGTCAAAGAAATAGATTTGCATGCATTTATTTAGCAAGCAACTAATTTTTTCACGGAATACACAATGTGTCCCTACCAGTGATTTACTGGTGTTAACATTTCAACGATTATAAATTAATGATAATTTCTATTTTTTTACTAATAAATTTGTGATAAAATAATAATTAAGTCATTATAAATTTTAAAATATTATATTTCATTACTAAATTGATGATAAAATAATATTTTATAATTAAAATGATTTAAAATCTAATATTTTATTATTATTTTCATTAGTTGAATTAATTGATTATTACAAACTAACAGTTTAATAAACGAATCGAATTCGAATTCATCACATTTTGATTCGATTCGTTTAAGATTCGATATAAATTCGATTCGTTTAAGATTCGATATAAATTCGATTCGTTGATTCATTTCACCACCCTTTCACCCAGATTATACCAATAGCATAGATATGATAGATTATAACTTATCCAATTCATACAAGTCAAAAAATATTACTATACGACACTACTGGAAGCTTCCGAATACAAAATGAGAAACTTGAAAATATCAAATTTTTATCGGGATGTCTTACCGAGATTCCAAAGGTATATACAGACTCTCAACGCTCCCACGAACATGTAGGAATCGACAAAATTCGAATCGAAGTTATCGTTCAAACAAAAATTGCTATTCATTATTTTTCCTCGTTTTGCATGCAGTTGAGCACGGATCGTACAAACCGACTTCACAACTTATAGTACACTATGAGGGCTTCAATTTGGTGGGTGGCTCGAGCTGTAAAATAAAGCGACGAGTCGGGATTGGAGTGGGTAGGTGTGTGCGTTTTGCCTCTCTCATCAACAGATTCTGGCGTCCCTAGGGCTGCCGCCGACCACCACAAGACACGGGGGTGGCGCACCCTTCTGGCCTGCGGCCCAACTGTAAGGTTTTGGGGTTAGCGCGAAAGTATCAATGTGACTGTAATTTAAAATTTTATTCCAAAACCACTTTAAGGATCGTGATTATGCCGTTGTTGATGTAAACAATATACTATTAAATTAATCTATATTAATTTTAACATGCATATAACAAATATTTTATTTGTCAACATAAATAATATTTACCAATAATAAAACATACTTTGATATGCTTATTATCTTTCTCGGGCCTTTGGATATCTTCATTAATTTTTCTCTTCCAGTAGTGCACTAAGCGTTGCACCTCTAGATGACACACTAGCACTCATCTACGAACAAATCACTCCACCGTTGAAAACAAAAGAAAACCATTTTTTCTTTTCTAGAATATTGGAGTCTTTAGAACAAATTGGAACTATTCCAATCATAACAAAACGCAAAAACACAACAAAACACAACGAATGTCTATATATATATATATATATATATATATATATATATATATATATATATATATATATATTATACCTTCACGCATATATGTATATAATGTTGCAACAACAATCAATTGCTTATATTCTATATTTCAACGTGAACACACACATATATATATAAGTATAGGATTTGTTTCATAAGATCAATTCAATATCTTCCCAAATCAAATTTAGTCTCTTAAATATTCTTTCTGAAATAAATCATGATACTTGATCAAATTAGAAATCCTAATTTAATAAAAACTTCACTATTTAATCTTAATTAGGACTCTAATTAATTTGGGTGCTAACCCACTAAATTAAAGCCTAATAAATTAAATATTATTTTGACATAATAATTAATTAACTAATAATTAATTAATTTACTAACTTAATTTTAATTAACAATTATTAAAATTACATTTAATTTATTTAATATAAATATCAAATATTTATTTAAACAATTATTTCTAATTTATATTTCGAATTTATTAATCAAATTAATATTTGCGAAATATCCCGACTATCCTAATCCAATTAGGAAACGCCAAAATAATCATTTATTAACTTTTAATAAGTATCATCGAATTTGTAACATAAACGAGAACTATATTGTGCGACCGTCCTAGGTTCATTATCGAGTAACAGTGGAATAATATTAACTCTTTAATATTTCATCTTTATGATATTTCACAAACCATGAGTAATCGCTTAGCAGTAAGCCATAACCCCTAGTCGATGAATGAAATGGGAAAACATATGAACCTGTTAGAATACACTTCGAACATGTCATCTCATTCCTTCCGATATTTATGTTTCTTATCGAGTCTGGGATCACGGTAAGGTCAAACCCTTATATTCGATATATTTTTAAACTTTATCTTGTGAATTTGATATATCTAAGATATCGACTGCTTTGGCAAAAGACTTATATCCACAACTTTGAGTTTCCTTGAAACATCTCTTTTATTATCAAAGCTATCGGATCCCATCTTGAAGCATACGTGACTTCGTACGTCAATCGCTCAATGCCATCTAATATTTATCCAAATGACGTGGATAGTCGAATGAGGATATACTAGTGAACCAAGAGTATTATCGTACAAGTCATCATATGATCTCAACTCAGAGGATATGACAACACTAATGTATTATTACGAAGATCAATGACCTTAGATAATATTACCATGTGATCTTGCGCTTATGTGGTCGTGTTCGATAATTTATTATTCTAATGAAACATCTATAGGTTGTGTCATTATGATATGAGACTCACCATACATTCTATTAACATCATATGTCAATCTAGGCGACACACAACAATATTGGTTAAGTGATATATTATTGTCTTGTATAACAATCACATTTTACCAAGAACTTAATTTGAGACATATATAATATCGTTGACTCTCATAATCGCAAACGTCTTTTGGATTAACGATATTCATCTGACATAATGTCTCAGAACATACACATAAAATATGGATGTAATAATGTGTAGTTAACAAATATCTTTTATTAATCAATAATAAACTATATTACAAATATTATGCCTTAAATCATTACATCCATAACTGGTTTTATGGCATACACTCTAACACCAACTGTCTCCTAAAACGTGAAATGGGGAAGAGAGGTCAAGTGAAACTTTTCTAGTTCGTTTTACCCTTTCTGTAATTCTGAAAAAGTTTGGGTTTATATAAGAAACTTTTGAGAATCACGAAATAACTCTTGAATTTACAATCCGGCCCCTATCATTAGGTCTTTTTTGAAATTCATATTTTTGATGTTATTTTGATACAAATTTCGAAAAGTGTCAAATACGAAAGTTGTTCGTCTTTAAAAGAAATTTACAATGGATTAAAAATCAACTCAATCAGAGTTCATTTGCTTTTTTATTGCTGAAATAATAAACTTTATCTGTATATCAAAATCGCATAGTCAGTTCTTTCGAATTTCACGATTTACAATACACTCGAGATTCCACTTTAAGGCATTCCAACACATTTTTCAATGCTTAAACTCTTATTTTCAGACATCGTCTCGTTCCGAGACTTAAACTTCAATCCGAGAACCTTTCGGAATTGTCTAGAAAATTCGGGATATTACAACTAATTTAAAGTGATTAAGGCACTACGTAATTAACACGTGTTTTAAGATGTAGATGTTAAAATGGTTAATGAAAAGTCGCTGAGAAGATATTAATAAACGACGGAACAGTCTTATGTGTCAACAAATCTTCAATGTCCTTTCTCGTATCGGAATCGTATACTATAAAATCCGATCCCTCTGGATCAAAGTAAACAAGAAAAATATCAAAGCAGCAAAATAGAAGAAGATGGAGAAAGCAGGGAGACCAAGAAGAAAAATATCTTCCTCTAACAAAGACACTGAATTCTTCAAAGTCTATCTCCCGTCTTTAAGTTCTAAGCAACTGGTAATGGTTATGCACACGTTGATGTTATGGTTATGGCACCTTGATTCTGTGTTTAGAACTGCTTAAAAGTTTTCCGCTTTTTTTTTATAGTAAAGATTTGCTAATCAGAAAGATCAATTGGGAATTTTCCCTTTTTGTGTGACCCCACAGAAAAAATTATAATAATAAAAGGAGAAGAAGAAGAAGAAATTATACCTTCTGCATGTTTTTTTTTTTTTTTTAAACGAATTGTTGAGAATATATGTTATTTGTTAATTTTGTTTTGCTGAACTAAATGGTGATAATATTTTTGGGTTCATAATTGTGAAGGCAATACCACCAGCTTACGCTAGGCACTTGAAAGGAACCATGCCAAAACATGTGATTCTCAGAGATTATGTTGGAAGGCGGTGGCAGGGCAATATAGAAGAAGTTGAAGGGATCTTGGTAATAAAAGATTGTTGGCAAAGGTTTGCTTGCCAACACTCTTTGGAACATGGGGACTTCTTAGTTTTTAGGTACAATGGGATGTCCCTATTTGATGTGAAAATATATGGTATCAACGGATGCCTAAAGGATGAATCTCTTATTGCTAATATGCATACTACACATGAGGAGAAAGAAACTCCTATTGCTAACATGAATGCTATATGTGTGAAGAAAGAAACAGAGACAGAACCAGATGATAGTGCTTGCAAGCAAGAGGATTCGGAAACTATTCTCATAAAAAGTGGTAAACTAGACAGTATGTTGTAGTTACAGATCTTATTTTGAAGGTCAAAATTTTTCCTTATGTTTTATATATGAGTGCTGTATACTTGTACAGGTTCATCTGTGGCAAGTCGAATCAAAACAATGAAAAGAGTTTTTAAAGCTGCGAGTGCGAGATATGTTGTCCCAAAGAATCCACATTTTGTGTCCGTCATCAGTCGATATTCGAGATATGCTTTGGTGAGTTTGAGGTCTTCTATTGTGCAATTTGTGAGTACTTTTCAAGGGGGATTTTTTTTTAAATTTATCTTTTTTCATTAAAACACATGCAAGAAAGATTTCTTTACATTTTCGGTTAATTAAGGTTTATTAGATCTCTTATTCTGGTTACAACCCTCATTGTTGACCAATTTAAATACTATTTGAGAATTCAGAGGAAGAAAAAATTAACATGAGATTAAGTTGAGGAGGAAACTAGAGATATGTAACCTGACTTCGAGTACCTTTTAACTTGAAGAGTTTTTCAAAGTGAGTAGAGGTTTAATGGAAGAACAGGGTAGATATCAGAGGACTTAGATAAGGAAAAAAAAGTACTACTTTAACTGTTGATGTTTCCTCCCATGGTTGGCAATTGGTCAAACCCAGAATAATATATTTTACCCTTTACTTAATTCCGAGTCCCTTGTATATATTATTGGATGTCACACTATATGGAAACTTGACTGGTTTGGAGAACAATTCAAGATAGGAAAGAGCTACGAACTTTATGTGATTAATCTTTGAAAAAAGATTGAAATATAGAAGTACTAACCGCTTACACTGGGGTGGAGAGGGATTTGGTTCATATTTATGTAAATTTTAAAAGAAAAAGACAAGATATTGATGCTGCGGCAGACTGTGTGTGTGTTATAGCATGATATGGCATACGTGATACACTATTACTAGAATATAAATACACGCGCGCGCGCGAGACATTTTATTTAATCGTTATTCACTTATTTGTCTTTATGGAAGGATTTATGTCTAATGATGTTGCTGGGTGTAGAGTGTTTCTGTAACAGCGGTGAGATCACATCATATTAAACTGAAGCCAGATATGATGCTTCTTGATCAAAATGGAGGAAAGTGGCCTGTGAAGATTACTTTCAGGAAGGATGGTCGCATTGCCATCACCCATGGGTGGGCCGACTTTCGGAGGAAGCAAAAACTAGAGACTGGAGACAAATGCATATTTGAGTTTGTCCTTTGCAGAGGAAATATAAGCAAAGAAATGAAAGTGCAAGTAGTTCGCCAAAATAAGACTTGAATTGCACTAATCATCGCCTCTGCTCTCTGTCCCTCTCTTTTGCAATTTGCACAATGAAATCAAATTTTGCCATGCTTTTTTTGTTGGTGCTAGGCTCCTGTTACAAGAACTGGGTTTTTTTCCCATCACCTAAGCACTATGTAGCAAATTATCTTCATTTAGACTTCATCTGTGACTGTACATAACTTCAAAATTAACATAGATTTGAAAGTTCTTAGATGGTCTCCACTTCCCTGTCAATTTGTTTCTGTATAGTTTTTATTTCAAAAATTCATGGTTTAACTTGTTTAGTTAAACCCCCATATCCGCATAATCTTCCTTCCTCGCTATCATAACTAAATTAAATAAAGCTCAATAACATATTGCAAGTACATGATCATACACAAAGTGAAGCATATAAACCAGCCAGAACTGATCCTCTATCATTCGAAGTATAGCAATTAAATTAAGTATTAATGGAGAAAAGATTGAATTTGGCAGTCATGCAAGATGTTAGATTTTTCTGGATTCCGTCATTTTGCTCTTCTATGACAAGCAAAGGTCATGTTTCTTGGAGAGGAAGGAAGATTATGGATCATATCATAAAAAACAAGTTATAATTTTCAAAGAACAATCTCATCATTTACAGCATTTATACTTGGCAATTCAAGTACCATTGCAATTTCCAAGTTTTCTAAATGTTGCTAGATGGAAGGAGATAAATCCCTGACTCTATTTCTTCCTCTGATTCGATTGATGAGCTCTAATGAGTAATATGATTGAAAATTTGTTGTACTGTAGGCCTGCTATGTCCGCAAGGCTCTGCGATTGAGCAGTAGATGGGCGAATATGGTAGGAGCTTGTGTTGCCTCAGACCTGGTTCTCAATGAGTGGTGTAAATTGACCGAGGAATTTTGGGGTGCTACCCTTCAACCAGAGGAGAATTTTGGGGATCACATTGAGCTTCTTTTTTTTTTTTTTTTTTTTTTTTTTTTTTTTTTTTGGGTTAGTAGCAATTACGATCAATTTAGTTTAGAAGCTAACAATATTTATGTTTACAAGTTATCTGTAAATCATGTTTATTATATCATGTATGTAGCTTCCTAATTCTAAAGGAAAACAACTCGAAGCAACTGACGAAATTATTGCCAAGCAAGATACAAAAACTGCAAAAAAAAAAAAAAAAGGTATCTGTAAACAATCCAATTAATGCACTATAGCAGCAAAGACAGTAAAAATAATACCTAACTGGTCTCAGGTAATCTTACAGCTTCAGGTCTCTTTAAATCATTTACGAGCTGTTGCATGCATATGTACACTCACAGTATAGGACCCATTTACAAGGATTTTCTGATTATCAATGAGAGAAGGAGCTTGCCTCAGTGCTGTACATCGAGTACTCACTAATGCTTAAGTTGGTCTTCTCTTCATCCCACTTCAGAATCTCCCTTGCATATTTAAGAGCGGCATCAACACTGTCCGGCTCCAATCCCTTCACCAGGGAAACATACAGTTTCCGCCCAGTGATAGATGAATAAAGCCTCTTGAACTTGACAGCAACGTAGTGGGAAGCCAGCTGACCCAGTGAGGGGCTGTGATTGATGTTGTTGCTGTTTCTGTTGCTATTGGTGTGGTGCCGACTGATCACTGGATGAAAATCATCAAACCAGTCGCACTGATTCAATGGTACCCGTTCTATTTTTTCCTCAAACTGATCACATTTGTTAAGTATCAAAAGGAATTCCATCTGATCAAAGGTTGGATGAGTAACAATGCTTTCAAAGAATTTCCTGCTCAGCATCATCTTGTTTGTGAGTGACCCTTTCCCATCAACAGAAAATTGGTCATAGTCACTCAAGGCAACACAAAAGATGACCATTCCAATGTCTTCAAACATCTCTAGCCACTTGCAGTTTTCCCCAAGACCTCTTGCCTGTACTCTAATTAGTTGGTACCTGGTAAACAACACCAGCAAAAAAAAATGTTAATGTCACAACATCCATAAGAGATAAGTAATGAAGACCGCATATTATGTATATTGTCTAGTTTAATGTGAGTTGAAATCGGGAGCTACTGGCCAAACAAAAGACTGTAGAGAATTTAAGCTATAGTGGATAATCAATGCAAGAGGTATGTGATATCGAGTTTAGCTAATTTTGAAGAGAAGTCTAAAAGAAATTTCCAAAGCACATCTAAGAATTTTTTATTTTACCATCATTGTGGATAGACCGGGCCGGCGGTTCGGTTCGGTTCCGAACGGAACCGAACCGTCCGGTTTCGGTTCCACACTAAAATGGAACCGGAACCGAACCGTTCGGTTCTGGTTCCGGTTCCATTCGTTTTTTTTTTTTACTTTTTTGAAAATAAAAGTTAAATTACAAATAATTACATTAAATTATTTTTTTTGAAAATAATTTCAAATAAAATTATATAAATTACAAATTACGTTAAATTACATTACATAATTACACTAAATTACAAATAAAATCCTTATCTAAAAAATTAAAAAAAATATATTATTGTATAAATTCAAACCGGTTCCGGTTGGAACCGTTGGAACCGAACGGTTCCAACCGGTTCGGCTAGGGGAGGAACCCTAACCGAACCGGTTAGGTTCCGGTTCGGTTCCGGAACCGGAACTGTCCGGTTCCAACCGGTTCGGTTCCGGTTCCGAACCGGAACCTTGGCCGGATCTAATTGTGGAACCTTAACCACCTACTCATATCTTACTTTTATGGAAGTGTTAGATCTACGAATTTGCATCAGGATGTAGGACAGAATGTCCCCTGAGCCCATCATTCACTGTCCAACTACCTCTTGTTTAGAGTTCAAATCCCCAATTTACTCTTCAAAGAAGAAATTGGTTTTAACAGTTCAATCTAGAATACAGGCTGAATAGGACATTCAGTTTTAGTAGTCCCCTGATCAGCACATGTTTTTATTTATCTACTTCACATAAGTCAACGATACGTGCAGATATCATTTAGCAACAAGTCTTAGGAGAACTACCGAACAAAAGGCCACGAAAAATGCAAGGCACTTATCTCAAATGTGACCAAGCTGCTCTAGAAATAGGCACCATTTCTATACTACATCTTTCTGCAGGATATTAAACATTGGTACCCACCTAAGCAAAGAGTCATGTTGATCAGCGGTGTCGACATTGTCATCAGATGCTGAATGGGGAAATGAGAAGTCCACACAAGCAAGCCCATTGGATGAAGTGACACCCTCAGCATGTAGGATATCAAAATCTGAAGGCTCATAGTCTGTTCTCGATATATCAACAACCTGAAGAGTAGAAGATAACGTTAAAAAAATTCCCGAGAGTCAGTCATAATCATTATCCTGGCATATAGGCCATGAACAAGGTAAGATGAAATACAAGTGCGTACGGTATGATGTAACCAAGATGTGCGTTGAGATTGCTGGAAAACTTGGCAGAAAGACTGGTAAATATAGAATGTAACTTGTTCTAATTTCAACTAAAGTCATTGACAGCTCAACAGCCTCTTTCATCAGCCAAAATAAGCTGATCAAGTCTTTATGGATAAACAAGCCAAGTTTGGTTTACAACATGGCTCAGGCCATTTAACTGAAACAGCTATACAAACCTCAAAAAAGCCACTTTAAACCTTTAATTACTTCTTTCTAAGCTCAATACTTATCTGCAACACAAAAAGCTAAACCAAAAATGATAAACTATCATTTATCTCCTTAAAAAATCACTCTCTATTAAGCAAACCATGTTCACCACAAGCCTTCTCTTTATCCATTGCAGTTGCAAAGCAATCCCTTGTGCAGCACTAAAGTCTAATCACCAATTCACCATTTTCTTCATTTTATTGTCCATAGATGGATACTAGAAGCTAGTGAGCACAAAACAAAAACCTGAACTAATTGCAGCAGACTTTCTCAAAACGTTCTCAGTGATATTTTTATACACAAGTAAAGATAGTTATAATATAAATTGCTGACATGTAAATGCAAAAATATTGATGAACAAACGAATAATAAATTAATTAAATCTTGAATCCTTTTTTACTATATCAACTAAGTTTCAATGCAAGCTCTCCAGAGTAATTAAGAACTCCAAATTTTAATGCAAGTTTGAAAAGGGGAGGAAAGGTCTCTTAACAGGAATTCCTTTGTCTTATGAGCTCACCCAAAAATGAACTTAAATTCTTATACATTTCTGATTTCTTTGACACAACTTTTTCCTACTATTTGTGATGGCCTACATAACAAATCTGGCATCCTTGCAAAGTTGTGGACTCATCAACTCATTGCCGACAGACTTGCTTCTTGTTTCTTATTTACAATCCAAGATAACACCAAAAGAAAAGAACCCTTATTTCCTCTCAACAGTCTTAAAACCTTGGTCACTAAATATCTTCAGTAAGGTCCAGGTCTTTATCTATTTTCTACAATAAGAATTTTGGTAAGGAAGCTTACCATGCATTTGTATATTGCATGCTGAATAACCAGACAACTATTAGAGTAGAAAGCGATGCCAGGCCAACATGTATTTGAGGATAGTAGCATCTTAAATCCCAATTATATTATTCACTTATGTTAAACATTTTTTTCTTCTGGATCTTCTACGCATAACACACAAATATAAGCCTAGGAACAAAATCTTCCAGCTTTTACAATTAACTTCAAGTAATTTATTATCGAGAAGCACAAGTGTCGACAATTTAACAAATTTACCGGAGCCTAAGAATAGCAAGCATGATTTTACCCTCTCTAGGAAATAACTAGCAACACTGGGTAGCATTTCCAATTCGCTTCTTCGACCGTAAGTTTCCTGAATAGCAGCATCTTTCCATAGCTCCTCAACCAAAGGTGCATATTCACGGGTAGCAGCTGGGAAAATAGCTTCCAAATTACCCGACACCATAGTCTTCAGAAGCCAATCAGAAAAAGCTTTAAGCCTTGGGCCAATCGTGTAGATAGTTTTGCCATCAGAACTCCCTATCATTGACCAGAAACTCAACTCAGACACTCGGAAAGTATATGATTTGTACAAACTGTGCAATCATGCTGAATGTTGTCCCTGACAACTTGCAGTTTAGCAATTTTCTCACAGTCGAAAATTACTTAACATGTCTGACAAGCATTCTAGAAATTTGGCGTAAATATTAAGACACTTCTAGATACTTTAGGGGCTTAGAGCAACTTCAAAAGACTCATCTAATTTCACTCTTCAAATACTTATTTGATTATCCATTTGGCAAATTGAAGAGTAAAAAAATAAACTGTCTTCCAAAAGGCTCTTCAAATAAAAATAAGATTATATTATTTTAATCAAATTAAATGGGCCAACTTTTGTTATACAATTTTAATATAAAAATAATTATAAGTAATGATGATGATGTGATATAAAAATTACATAATATTAATATAAGAGAGATAATGTAAATAGATTTATATTATTTTAAATAAATTAAATGATACTCACTTTAATTATATTATTTTAATATATAAATAGTTATTAGTAAACCACCACTACAATAAAATGGAAAGAAATAAAATATTATATAATAATATTTGAAGAGAGAGAAGTCACTCTTCAATTTGAAAAAAGCTTAATTGGTGTCTCTTTTGGAAGCAATTCTGATGATGTGGCTCTTCTATTTAGCAATTAAATAATATTTGAAGAGTTTTTTGAAGATGTTCTTACATGGTTTTGATATAAAAATTAGGAATTTTAAATGTTCAAATTATCAACAAAAAAAAAAATGAAACCTCAGTTCGGTATCAAGTTAGAATCAATACACTTTCTTACCAATGGGGTCAGCTTCATGCGAAGATTGTTTCTTCCTCCTTTCAACCACAATTTCTTCCTCAAAACGCTCACGACCTTCAAGGAGAATGCCAAGATAGCTATATACATTGCTTTGTATCTTCAGCTTAATAATTTCACGCTCATCATCTGAGAATGGTACAGCTTTATAAAGAATTTTGGCCTGAAACATTTGTTTACAAATAAATTAATATTTTACATGTTATGACCAATAATATGTCATGTGCAATAATGTCATATATTCCATCGAAAACGGAAAAATTATCACAAAATTTTTCCTTAAAGGTCCACCTAAGGTAAGATATATGGGAAAACAAGTTTCGCTTAATACTCTATTCTATTTTAAATATTTAACCATAAGTAGCTCAAGAAGATTATTTACATATTTAGACACTTCACCAAATCCTTCAACTTCAACTCCTAGAGGTTGAATACAAATTATTCTCACCACTTAGCATTAAATTAGTCAAAACTAATTCTTAGAAAGAGGATAGAGAGGATTCTACCATCCAACATCAGAGCAAGAGTGGACATACAAGTCATATCATAAAAATTATCAAGATGCCCATAAATGACATGTGATTATCATAGAACGAACAAACTTGACTTGATCATTATAGCATTATGCTCAAACTTTTTCGGGTGCCCTTCCCAGAACTCCTCCCCTCATTCACATTATGTAATACAAGTTTATATAAGCAACATGGCATTGAGTACGAAACATGTTCCTCACATAAACAGAATTGCTAACAATGTTGAGTTTAGAAACTGTATTTCCCCATTTTGAAGCACCTGTTTAAATATGGTACTCGTCCCAGACCCACTGTAACCAACCAAAAGCAATTTTTGAAGCGTTCTCCGTTCAATATAATCAGGGAAAGATCTGCTCATCTGATCACTCGCTTGTTCTCCATTGGGATTAGAAGATTTGGAAGGAACTGGCAGAGATAAAACAGCACAAACTAGCTTTGTCCTAGCCTGAGAAGCAATGTCACAGTATATAAACACCTTATTGATGCTAAGAAACTTTTCAAAAAATAGATTTGAAACACAAGCGGAGAAACAAATTCACACATAAATCATACCATCCCCCAAATGTATCCTTTAGTATTCTTCTGTCCCTCTTCTTGATATGACCCATCCTCATTCACCCAAAAGTGTGGATTGCCAGCACATTGAACTCCTGCCAGCTGTAAGTTAACATTCAATAGAAAATGATATTAACACTTCATGCAAATCAATTAATTTCAAAACAATCATCCAAGTCTAGAACATTGACCTGCAACATCCTAAGCTCTACTTTAGTAATCTCCCGACCATTGATGAAAACTTGTGTGTTTCCATTGCTAGCATTTGGCTTGATTGGCCCCCCAACATTCAGATGGGGACTAATTATCTTGAAGGGCTTCTGTCCTTCCTGTGAAATTCAGCAGAACCATCAATATCCATAAGAATGAACTAAAATCACTGTAAATGAAATTTTTCCAAGTATGCCATATTCACCTTTCCCCAAAGACCAGATACTTTATCATACCAATAATTCCCTGGTTTCAACTTCTTCGGCGGGTTTGGGCATGTCTGCAATATAACCAACTCCTCATGACAAAGACGTTTCCCATTCACGCAAATATACTCTGGAGGCAACTGATTCACCTCACACAACTTCTCAGCCTTCATTATTTGCTTAACCTCCAATGGATTAAGCAACCGCTTCAGCATTCTAGAACTTTTCCCCAAATTCCCTCGTTTAGCCTCATCGATAGGATAACCAATACAAGTAACACACTTCCTACCTTCAGGCATTGACCCCATAGCTCTAAGGACACAATTACTACAATACTTTGCATCACAAACAACACAAACCTCTTTCTCCGTAAACCTGTTTCCCTTAAAACACCTATAACACGACCCTTTCTTCCCTCTCGTTTCAGGCTCTCTCTTAACTCGCTGCACAATCCTTGGTTCCTCTTGACCAAACTCATCCCCAAAATCGCTGCCACCATCGTCCTCATCTTCAGATGCAATATCACGAAACATTACAACGGGCACTCTTCTTACATCACCATTAAATTCAAGGCCACTGTCATCATTATTAGTTCTAGTACTAAAATCTCCAGTTTTAAGAGATGAAACCCGTGAAGAGGGGTACTCCAGACTCAGAACAGACTCATTTGATTCCCAATCAACCTGAGTTAACTCATCAGTAATATCCAAGCTCTCTTTTCCAACATTAGATCCTCTCAATCTCGCCGAACCCTCTCTTGATCTCTCAAAACTACTCGAATTCAAATTCTCATTACTTCGATTAAATCCGTTTGAACTACTACCTAATTCGCCAGACACGTAATTTGAAAACTCTAAAGCACCCGAGCTACTTAACTCACCGGACAATACGCAATTCAGGCTATCTGCGGCTCTGTCGATGACGGAAGTCGGCGAAACCGTCGTTTCAGATTTCACTCCAGTCTCAGCCGAAGCAGGTTTGAGCTCTTTGGAGAAACTTGTATTCAATTTATCGGCTGGTATAATCGGCTGGACAATTGGAAGCGCCAATTTATCGGAGAGAGAAACTTGCTTGACGACGGAAGCCACGGGAATTTTCTGTACGTTGATCGGAACGGCTCGCGGAATATCGTAGGGTAAAGGCGGTCCTTCGTATTCCGTCGCGAATGAATATTGGATCGGCGCATCTTCAGCTACGGGAGCTGAAACCACCTCCGTCGTCATTGTTTGTTTCATTCAGAATCGCTTCAAATGTAAGGATAACCCTAAACTTGATTCATATTCAATATCAAAATAAATAAATAAATAAACGCAATAACAGAGTGTTTGGGAAAGAGTAAAATAGAAGGGAAAGTGAGCGAAAATGTGGAAAATGACGGGAGGTTAAAGAAATAAAAGAAAAAAACAGTGGCTTGCTGCTGTTGCTTTTGCTCTATCTCTAGCTATAGCCGTGTGTTGGAGTGGGGGAATCTGTGCTTTTTTTTTTTTTTTTTTTTTTCTGTTTTTTATTTTTGCAATTGAAATAAATTAACTTTGCGATTTTTATCATCTAGATACCAAACTTTAACGTTTTCTCAAATAAAACAAATAATATCTAAATTTATATTAAATAGGTTCTTAATCATGTTAGAATAATAAGAGGTAAAGTAAATTAAGTTACCTTTTTATATTTGAAAGTATGGTATGGTAAAATAATAGATTAATAATATTATTGTGTTGGGTTGGAATGTATTGTAAACTAAGGTTAAAGTATAAAAATACAGAATCATTCTAATATAAATAACTATTATAAATATATAAATTGATTGGAGTTTTTTAAAAAAAAATTATTTCATAATAAAAATTAATATTAAATATAATATAATTCATTTCCGAAAATCATTACCTTAAATGAAGAACAATTATGATAGTGAAAATGATTTAATCAATGAGCAAATTTATTGAAAAGCTAATTAGGATATTTTTTGAATCCAAACCATCATAATTATGAATCGCGAGACTTCGAGGGAGTTTTCAACCTATGAAATAACCTTAAAAAATCATATCTCCCCAAAACACTTATTCTCAACACCAAAGTTTATTTTACTTTACATTATTATACATTCTCAAACCTCAATTCAAACAAAACTTTAGCGTCACAGTTAAATCCGATTATTTTAATATTCAGTATTTTGATCATTCATATATTTTAACCTACTTAATTTTAATTTAATATTTAATACTAATTAAATATATTAAATAGAATTAAGTCAAATTTTAAAACCAATAACTTAATACATAAAAGAAAAAATATATAAAATAATGTTTTTAATAAATTTATATTCAGATTTCAACCCCAAAAAAAAAAAAACATACCATTCGTATTTATACATTTATATATATTTTAATTTAATCAAAATTTAATATACTCAACAACCCAGTCATAATAAGGATAATTTGATCATTCGGGAAAGAGTTAGCGACCTCTTTCATATAAACAGACAAGCTATCTATTTAAATGAGAAAAAGTAAGTTTATAGGGATCAAAATGATAATCCCGTTTAAACTTGGGAGGAAGAGCCATGTGGGGTCCAGGGAACTTTTGTCTTTTACAACGTGTTGTTGGCATCTTATAGCTGTTAGGGCTGCTTGCTTGCTGGGCCAGTGCCAAAAGGAAAGGACAGGACCACGCATCAGTAATTTGTGTATCTTATTTTATTTTATGAAATCTTAAAAATTATGTCCTAAATTAATTATTTATTTCGAATTTAAGTGTAATGAATAAAATTTTTGATTGTCTTAAATTTTTATAAATAAAAAAAATCTCTAGATTTAAACTCCTGAAAATCAATTCCTGAAACTATGCTCAGAAATTTGTGTAGCTTATGCCATTTGGTGATGTGAGATTTCGCTGTTGCCAATTTGAAGCCAATGGATTGTTTAATTGAATGGGCAAGGAATTCGAATCTTTCTTCCCTTTCTTTTTAAAAAAAAAAATCTGTTTTCTTGTTGTATTATATAATACGAAAGGTATAAATTAAAACTCTCAATTGATCCAAAATTATAATTACCTGTAAATTTGTAAATATAAATCTAATCCATTATTGATTAAAAGTATCATGAAAGTACTTTTGAATCTTTCTATTTAAGTTTGGTTTTTTTTTTTTTTAACGGAAATCTTTCTACTTAATGTTTATGCAAAAGAGCACTCGGAATATATCCTTATTGCAATTAATTATTCCAAAAGGTTATAAAATACTGCGAAACAGAAGAAAAAAGAAAAAAAAAACTAATATTTTTGTCATTTAAATTTGTTGAGCACTGTTTTTCGTTACAGATGTGATTTGAGAAATTCACTCTTCGAACAAACCTCTATCAAGTAATGAATTTGTTTGGTTAGTTGAGAATCAAAGCAAACTTGGCAAGCAAACAGAAAAATCACATAGAAAACAAAGGATTAACGTGGTTCGACAAAATGGCTCTAAGCTACGTTCACATGAGTAAAATGAGAAATTTTTATTACTAGCTCGGATTAGAACCGACCAGCTTTCTCTTTTTATCACTAAGCTTTTGGAGCTTTTGGACAAGTGGTGAAATGTATAAATTGCTAACCAAATAGTCAACCCCTAAATCTAAACTTTCATCTACTTTATATAGGCTTCCAAATCTACTGTTTAACCAACTCGTGACGTCAACTCACGTCATATTGTCATCGTCGCTCATGCTTCTTTTCCCCAATCACTCTACAAACAGTAGCTCTAGCCTCTCACTAAATCACCATCCGTCAGCAAAAAGCCATCATTACCACATTTATCGGTTTCCGGGTCGGTGTGCTGAGGTGAATGGTGATGGATTTTTCTCATTGTTTCTTTATTAGGTCGGGTCGGTCGTCACATACCACCTCGGGTCGGCCTTCACAGATGTTCAAGTGCTGTCGAATTTGATGTCTTTAAATCAGGTCGGGTCGGTGTCCCCACCTATCAAACCCAACTGGCTATTCCCTCAAGCGTCCCTTTGTACTATAGGCTCGGGACCTCCATCCGACTTCGACCTCTCTTTGATATATTCATTCTTCTGACCAAGTAAAAAACCCAAACTACCTTTTATTGTCATCTCAGCTTCCTCAGGGTGAAAAATCATCATCAATGTTTGTCTCATAGTTCTCAATATCAACGAGTTGGTGAGTTGATGACGAGAACTTCAAAAAAACGGTGGTTCAGATCGAACCAGTGTCCTCGGGTTGCAGCTCACAACTATTCATATTAATGCTCGATCTTGATCAAGTCTAGAATCTCAAGTCTGCACCACCTCATAACGGGTATCGTAACTGCAATATGAATCTCATCGAGTCGATTAATATATATAATCATTTGACTATAGGATATCATTGATTATGTGTGATATCCTTAATACTTTGATGTCATGTATGACAGAAACCTTTCACGGTCTAGCCTCTAGATGTTCGTTGAGTATGGACCGATGCACTCGTAATCAAGTGTGAATCAAGATAGAATCTTCCGGTCTGTATGTGTACCATAAGGGGTTTAGGTATCCATGTAAGTAAGTTGTGATTCTTTAAACTTTGGCCAAAGTCGATCACATAAGGTAAATCGCATCAGCTGTAAAGAATCGTGGATATGTTGACATGAGATGTGCGCCTCGGAAACTTGATGGTGTATTCTATGTTTCCCAAGAAGAACTCAGATAGCCTACGATGGATATATTGTTAAACATGTGTGTAGACCTCGACTTGTATAATTCTTAAAGGTCGTTCGTGTTCTTTGCGAATTCGAAGGTGGCCGAATTACGTACATATTAGCTAGGCTTATATAACAAATGTGTCTGAACTTATAGAGTCCCTATATGAAGTGTACTCATTGAGCACTTGGTGTTGGGGTTTTAGGCGGTGGGCGCAGCGGAAGCGCTGTTCAGGCGAAATCGTATTTTAAATTTTTTTCAAAAATACCGAATAAATTATTCAATATCTAATATGAATAATTTATTCATATTTCACCTAAACTTATTTATTCAATATCAAATATTGACATAAATAATGTTGAAACGTCGTGAAACTTTTACGAAAACTGTCTTTCCGCAAAATGGCCTAAAATACGTTTTTGACTGAACCGACCACCCGACACTTATGGAAACAGCCCAAGTCAGCTCCAATAGTGTAAGGACAGTTCATGGGCTGCCCGAACAGTGACGAATTCACTGTTTGGACAGCCGTCACCCGGTTGGCTCAAAATCCACCTGGTAACGCCATTTTTGGCCGTTTTCGCTTATTTCAAGTCGAAAACACTTTCCGGAAGTTGTGCCAACTCCCAAAATACATCCATTACATTCATAACACATCAAAAATATCCTAGAATTTCCATATTTGGGCAGATCTGATCTGCAAACCGAAATTACCCATTTTCATGCTTTAAATTCCAAAATTCAATATTAATCCAATTAATTCATAACACCAACCAAAGTCACCAAATATGAACAACCCAATAACAATTCTAGGTGCCGTAAGAGTGGTCACAATACTCTAAAATAGCAACCATCAACAATTGATAAATTTGGAAACTAATTACACTAATTACTTCCAAATCTACTTCACACATGCCATTTAACTTCCAATCCATCACCAACAACCAAAAGCCCCAAAATTTCAGATTTGAAAGAACCCTAGAACCTTTCTAAATCATCAAGACACAAGAAATCAAATTTATAAGTTTAGGGTTTAAGTGGATTACCTTTAATTTCTTGTTTCTTAAGCCTTTTCCTTTGATTTTCTTTCAAATCTTCATGGATTCATCAAGCTAAGTTGGAAACCCATTTTCTTTTGGTAACTCACGGCCATTGATGAAATAATGAGGAAGAAATAAATTTTTTATTATTTATCTCCCATGACCGACTTTGGCAATAGAGAACAAAGGCATTTTTGTCATTTGTTGAAAATTAAATCAAATTTAATTAAAATGAACTTTATTTCATCAAATTAAATTTTGACAAATAAAGTCCAATCAAATCATGTCATACAAACCAATAATAATTAGACAAATAATCATAACATTTATGAAAAGTTTGATTAATTAATTTATTGAAATATTTAACAATTAAATATTCAAATAATCAATTAATGTAATTATTATTATATATGTATTTTTATTTACAATAAATAATAAATACATATATTTGTATTTATGGCAAGTGTCAAAATCTCATTTGAGGAATAATTAATGTGTATATAATCTTATTATGTATCAAATACAAATACACAATAATTATTAGCGGACAGAATCCCTAATTGCATATGTTATCGTTTAACCGATTAAACGATCTGGATTAACTCATTTAATCCGGTGAAGTATTATGAACAATATGTATTGTTCATATCGAGTTGCACAAGTACTCTATAAGTTTAGGTTTATCCGTCACGAAATCCAATTTCGTGTACATAATCCACCCACTCATGGATTATGATGACCACGGATAATCTCACTAAACTATGCAAGTCGAGGTCACTGCATACGTATAATCCCTCCGTCACATGACATCCGTATTATACCTGGGATATAGATGAGAACGTCAAATTTGTTCGGTATAATACAGTCGACTTTAATTTACGATCTCTAAATAACACTTGGAACTGATTTCCGAAGTTATACCACGGCCATGGATTTACTAGATCGTAAACACGTGTCGGATGTCTATGCCTTGTACACGGGACTGACAGATCATATCTTGATACGCATAGGATATCATGAGCATTAGTCCACACACAACGAACAGGCGGAGATCTGATCATGACTAGATCGTTGACGTGACTGCCATCAAAGTGTGGAGGACAACTCATATATCCACAGTGGTATCTCAAGTCGAATGACCACTATGCTCGCTCAACTCGAGAATGTTCCTATTGACGTCAGTGTACCATATATTAGGAAACCTTCAGTGAGTCGTTCAGTGTCTTATCAAATAAACACCTACATGTCTATACGAGTCTCCCGAGACTCATGGTTCACTGGGATAAACCATCGGACCAAGTCACGATATACGACATGTACTGGTCTCAGCAGATTTTACTAACCGACCCGTGTTAGCCAATCTTGACCAATAACTTTATTTAAGGATATACAACTAATAGTGCGCTTCCCAATGTCAATTACAAACTACGTTGTAACTGCGCACTATACTGTAAATCATATGGTCTTTGTCTAATATACATGTATCACTTAACCATATTCAGTTTCGATCAAATCGTAATCAGATATCTAATCGTGATTAGATCGAATAAGTGTATAAAAGACAAGGGTGATACCATTAAAATTAGTAATATTATGAAAAATATAATTGCTCGTATTTATGAATCGGACATAAATACGATCCGGATTGGCACTCAGAGCACCAACCCTAACAATTTCTTCCACTTGCTCTAGTGCCAATCCATGATATCATACACACATCTTAATACGTATCACATACTTATGACCCTCAAGAGCTCACCAGCACTCAAAAGGTAGGCACCAACAAGTAAGTCTGCTTTAACAAATCGAGTATGTCCAACAAATCCAATTATTTTCCTTACCTTGCATCATTCATATTTTTGCAGAATCTAGATTCCACATCAATATGACTCAGACACAATATCAGTATTGTACTTTAGCTAATAAGTTATCTTTGTATTTGAAGATCAAATCAAAATACTTTGAGACAACCGCATTGTTGTGATATTTTATATCGTACCGCAAGTGTACGGTGTCAAGTTTTAGTATAAATCAGTGAAAGAGTGTCGAACCCACATGGATTGCGTTAACTCGCACTAAGTACTACAATTGATAATCCTAACTTTATTTAGACGATAATTAATAAAGATTTAATTAAATAAATATAAAAATAATTTGATAGGATGAACTAATACGATAAATATTATGAATCCTGATTTCACCTAGCTGTCGCCTATGTAATTTTCATGCCAATTAATCATTGTTCAGTTATATTGTTTATAAGTCAAGACTCCTAAAATATCCACTTTCTCTCTCGAGTGCCGAGTGAAAATATCATCAACTACAAACTTCGATATCTCTATAAAAATCTAGTAATTAACAACTTCTTACGCTTTGTGATTCTATATTAACGACTTCAAAGGACTACAGATTGTCTCGAACTCTATAAAATCTTAGGTTATATTATCTAGATCTATTCAAAATCTCTTCTCTCGAGTGATAGATTCTAAACATTCATCATCTTCAACTGTGGTCAGCAATCAAGAAGCATTAAACTCAAAAGAATATAAATAAATTAATAAAACTTCATCACAAAATTAGCAAACAATACAAAGGTTCAAGCATCAATCACATCATTCTCCAGAATTAAAGAGTTAGTTCATGACTAAAAGATTAAAACAATGAAAACAAGTCATGAATCTAATGGAAATCATTAGAGTTATAAGAAAGAAATAAGATGATAAAACCTGAATTGAATCTCTTCATCTTCGGACGTCACCGCCTTTGTCTCCTTTTGTTGCTCTTCAATCATCCTCATTGGATCTCTAAAAATATGTGTTTTATGTTTTGTGTTGTGTATTAGCCTCCCCTTTAAGTTGTGGATGAACTAATATATTTATAGTGGAGGCTGAGAGTCATTGGTTATCTTAGGAAAAAACCCTAAAAATAAAATATGGAACGCGCGTGCTTTCCTTACTCCCGCAGCGCCATGGCTCTTGATTATGGCGCCATGGCGCTTCAATCTTGGTGGGCGTGGGATTTGAAGAGGGCGCTATGGCGCCTGTTTAGTGGAGCTGTGGCGCCTGTTTCTCGGCATTTTGGCTGGGATTCTATGTTAGCAAGGTACCGTGGCGTCTGATGATTGGTGTCGCGGCGCCAGTGTATTTCCTTTCACTGGTGCATCGCAAACTTGTCCTATGCTCCCTTGTGTGTCCTGTGCTTCAGAAAGTTCTCAAAACACGTGCAAATGTCCCAGGTTCCATGTATTAATGCTCCTGTAAATAAAACATAAAATAAACTATAAATGACATTAAATTACTTGAACATAATAAAATAATATGCTAAAGATATCGGAATAAGTTGGTATAAACCAAACTTATCACGCATGCACAAAACTAATATCAAGTCTTCTAATCTATAGGGTCACTATGCAACTTCATAAGTTAATACTTCATAAGTTACAACGGATTCCACTAGTTCGGTAGAATCAACAGTGACACTCCCACAACATCTTTTCTGACTTTATATGACATAAATCATCTAATGTCATAATTAGAATCAAAACTAATCTGACATTATGGTTGCTGACTAAATTCTCAATGTATTAGAAACTCGTTCTTAATATCTCAAATATCACAAAGGACATGTTTCTAGATCCATCATATGGTCTGCAATATATGAAAATAACTCGCAACAATGACGATTAAATTGATATCTTGAATCGCACATAATGTAGCATTAATTACGCCATCATCATATGATGCATAAGATTGATTAGACATTTCAATCATTCTTTCTTTCAACAAATGAATCATCATTTACGAAAGTTGAATACTACATATATAAAAGACACGTTAACTGTCAAACAGTTATACTAATTGTCATACAGATAGTCAGATAGTCATATTATGTTCTTTATTGGATCATATCTAACATGCGACTAATGAGAGTATCTCACAAGTCTCTTAGTTTTATATCATATATAAAACTTTATATCAAATATAATAGAGACTGTTGTCACTGCTAACATGGAGAAAATAAGACTTATGATATATAATACTACAAAGAAATTTGTACGCTACCACTGACCCTACTGACAAATACATATTCTTTATATTTCGATAAAACCAGACAATCTGAGTGTTTTCAACACGGATTTCCGGAAAGCTTATCTGAGTCTACAATAGGCTCCATAAGCTAGTATATCAAACTGTGATCTTAGCATAATACAAACTCTAGGGCCATTCCAGAATGAACTTCTTCAAATAAAGAAACTGTAACAGATCTCTTATTCAAAAAAAAACCATTCAAGAACGCCACTTTGTATTCTTTAGCCAAAATACAGTTTAATATCAGCATTAACCAACAGATCCTTAATCGTTTAATCAGTTTGACTAGAGACAAGTTTTATCATAATCTACAATAGACTACTCAATATAACTTTCTCATTGTCATATTATAAAGGTCAAACATTTATCAAGCTCACTTTGCTTTTGTTGCGCAAATAATTTTCACATTTTATGAACTATTCATAACGAAAGCCTAATCAAGTTCAAAACTTGATCGTCGTAAGTCATGAACAATCCTAGATCTATGGTTCAATGTTAAGTTCCGGAACTATAAGTTATAGGAAAATTTTATTCGATAAGAAAACAACATAATCATTAAGTATCAAATACTTTGTAAATGATTCTGACATCCTATTGAAATTATACGGAAGTTGTTTAAGGGTCTTTTCATCTTATTAATTATGTAGTTCCATTACAGTTTACTATTCTCATATTTGACTTCACTAAGTCAAATCTCTTATGCAATTGTCAACATCAATGTTAACTACCTAGTAACAAAACAATTTTATTACTCGGGATCATAGAAAAGATCGTTGACGTGACTGCCATCAAAGTTTAGAGGATAGCTCATATATCCACAGTGGTATCTCAAGTCGAAGGACCACTATGCTCGCTCAACTCGAGAAGGTTCCTATTGACGTTAGTGTATCATCTTTTAGGAAACCTTCAGTGAGTCGTTCAGTGTCTTATCAAATAAACACCTACGTGTCTATACGAGTCTCCCGATACTCATGGCTCACTGGGATAAACCATCGGACCAAGTCACGATATACGACATGTACTGGTCTCAACAGATTTTACTAACTGACCCGTGTTAGCAAATCTTGACCAATAACTTTATTTAAGGATATACAACTAATAGTGCGCTTCCCAATGTCAATTACAAACTACGTTGTAACTGTGCACTATATTGTAAATCCTAGGGTCTTTGTCTAATATACACGTATCACTGAACCAGATTCAGTTTCAATCTAATCGTGATTAGATCGAATAAGTGTATAGAAGACAATGATGCTACCATTAAAATTAGTAATATTATGGAAAATATAATTGCTTGTATTCATGAATCGGACATAAATACGATCCGGATTGGCACGCCGAGCACCAACCCTAACACTTGGGTAGCCGATTATTTTTGATAAAATACAATATTCAATATTATAATTATCAACTAAGATAATCAAGTGTTATTGGATAATATTGGTTACTTACTTTGACCTAATTGAATTAATTCAATATTTACACAATCGGCTTTGTCATAATTTCATAATTACATCTACAATTTGAGAATATTATAGTAATTGCAAGTATGAAATTATATGTGTTTTTGGCTTGATTTAATTGGATTAAATCAAAGTAGAAGACATGTAACTAATCCATTAATTAAGTTTTGTCTTTATTTAATTAGATTAAATCAAAATGGTAGACAAAGGTGATTAATCACACCTAATTTTATATATTTGGATAAATTAGATTAAGCCCACATAAAATTTTATTAGAACTTTTATTAATTAAAAATTGCGTAAGTTTTGTTATAAATAGTAAGCTTGGACAATGATTTTAATCAAGCTTAAGAAGGTTAAATACAATTAATTATTGGAGAAATTAACATAGAGAAAAGAAGTGTTTATAGAAGCTTTTGAAGATCTCTACAACATTTCTACAATGAGGAATCAAGATTGGATCTTGGAATGAAACTTGCTTGCATTGGAATCAAGATTGGATCTTGAAGTCAAGCTTGCTAATCCTTGGAAGTTCTTCTATAATTCAACAAATGGGAAGTAGATTGGATCATGCATCAAGTTTTCTAGGTAAGTTTGAACTCATTTTAAACCATGTTCTTCATTAGTGAGTTTTTCATCAGTGAGACATATAATGATGAATTATGTATTGGATATATGATTACATAGCTTGAAGTTGAAATAAGGCTAATAGATTGTGTTAGGATGATGTGGAAGTATAAACACAATATGTTTGTTAATTATGTCAAAGATGTTAATGTTGGTCTTTGACATGAAACAATTAATAAGATTTTGGAACTCTAGATTAAATCTTAGAGCTATGGTTACCATTCTATAATCATTTGACCACCTTTGAGTGAACTATAATTGTTCATGAGACATTTCATAATGAGATTCTGATTTTTTTTTTTTTTTTTTTTTTTTTTGTTTTGTTTCAAACAAATACATATAAACATTAGAATACAAGTATGATAGTTGTATAACATGTGTTGTTGGTGGTTATGAAGCTAAAATTGGATTTTATGTGTATTTGAAGTATTATGAGAAAATTGAAAGTGTTTAGTAATAGTTTGAAATTGAAAAATGCTCACTGCCTAGGGTAGCGTCGCGACTCCGACCCCTCAGCGTCGCGACACCGAGCATCAGACCTAAGAGCATCATGATGCCTAACCTTCTGCGTTGCGACTCTGAGACGTTAAGCCTTCAGTGTTGCTTTCGCACTTTGGAGCTTCGTGATGCCCCAGCTCCCGCGTCGTGACGCACAGAGCTGATACATACTGAAACTTCATTTTCTATGTTTTAGAGTTTATGGATTTTGTTTTGGTCCATTTTTTTTCCTACGGACTCGAAACGAAATATAGTATTAGATATCTACCGATCCTACCCTAAATGTTCCACATCTGCCCAAACAACTACAACGAAATAAAAAACATAGGGATAACACGACTAACAACCCGAAATTAGATAATTATTTATCAATCAATTTCGAGTTTCCTCCTGAAAGTTTAGTGAGTAAAAATTTTCAAGTATTTGACTGGTGGAACCGACATCAAAATTTATTTCCTGCATTATAAATTATTGCTAAAGAGATGCTGACAGCATTTGTTTCCACCGTTGCGGTTGAGCAAGCCTTCAACTTATGAGGCAATATTTTAGAAGCGAAAATGTCTTCATTACATCCAAGCACTTTAGAAGCAACAACATGTGTGGATGATTGAACCCGAGCTGATCTGAGACAACAAGAAGATGCTTCTGATGATTTTGAAGACTTTTTCGACAATGTATCTGCAACTGCAAGCGGAACAGAAGCTGAATGATCAATAGACACTGATAATGATGATGATTGATCAGTAAATAATTGTAAATTAAAATGGGAAATTATCTTTAAAATGTAATGGAACTACGTGAGTTTTGATTTCTCTCACCCCTAAATGATACGTAGGCAACTTAAATTTTAAAAAATTTAAGTTCAAGTTCTTTAAATTTATTTTTAATTTAATGTAATCTAAATTCAAATTCATAATTTTAAATAAATTTGTTAATCTCATTTTTTTTAAATCATTATAACAAAAACAAAAAACTGCAGGGAACAGGAACATGTTCTTGTTCAGAATCGAACCGGACCAACAACCACCTCTGTTTTTATCCGTTGTTACACGTTCTACCTACGTGATAGCCTACAACTCAACCATTCTAACGTTATTCCGTGTGTCAGAAGGAAATTCTCAGACCAACTCCCATCATATCAATCTTCTGGAGGCTTAAACTTTCATGTATGGTTTACGTCATTCTTACACAAGCACAATATTATAACCCCAACCTCGGTCACTGGGTCGGTGAGCCGAGGTGAATGGTGCTGGATCATTCTTTTTGCTTCTTTACAAGGTCAGGTCGGTACCACCTCGGATCGGCCGTCACAAATGTTCAAATGTTGTCGAATCTGATGCATTTTCATCAGGTCGTGTCAGTGTTCCCACCTATCAAACTCAACTGGCTCTTCCCTCATGTGTCCCTCTATACTATGGGCTCGGGTCATTCATCTGACTTCGCCCTCTATGAACTCTCTTCATTCTATTGGCCAAATAAAAAACCCAAACTATCCTTCATCAGTATCTGAACTTTTTCGGGATGAAAAATCACCATCAACAAAACTAAATACGACAATGTATTTATCAGTCACAAGTATACAATATTTAATAATGAATAAATATTTAATTGAAGATGGGAGGTAAATGGCATTAATCCCTTATATGGCCTTATCACCCACAACCACCAATGGGCCAGGCTAACGGCATCAAAACATGAACATGTTTTGGTCTGAAGTTGATAATGGGCTACACAAGTACAGGTCTAAATGCCCCCAGTTAAATGCCTAGGCTAATATTATATTTGGACTTTCAATTTATCTTATGAAACCACATTTATTAATTAACTATTTATCATTATTTAAAAGATAATAATTAATAATACATATTACTTTCAATTTTCTTCCCTCTCATCACTATCACCACCGTCGCTTAGGATAAGATATGTTAGGATCGATAGAAGATGGTGGAGTAAAATTGAGTGTAATTTAAAAATTCTAGGAAACTAGATATATAGAGTGGAAGAAAGTCTAATAAAATGAGACATGGGTTAGAAATAGAATATAACTTGAATTTTTTACTTTTAAATTTTAAAATGATATAATTTTCTCTAGAATCTATATTACATTATAATTCTATTACTTTTTATTTACTAAAAAATGTTTAGAATATTATATTATAATTTTATTTGATAAAAAAATTATGTTATATTACTGTCTACTCAATTGGATTATGTTTTACTATAAACCATCTGCTTCCATCGATACTGAATGTGTGTTTTTATGGCACCCCTTCTTATGAGGTAATTTGTCTTAATTGGGAACTCGACATACGTGTTCGGAAACTGTTCTCATGGACAATCTTGTATAGTTTTTTATCGTTTTATTATAAACCAAGTGAAGGTGTGTTTTTCCGACATCCCCTTCATATGAGGTCATTTGTCATCTTTTGATACTCGACGAAGGTGTTCGAAAACTGCTCTCCTGAATGATCTCATATGGTTTTTGTCCCTGTAGGGAGATTCACTCATGTGAGTGGTTGTTGGACATATTTGACTCTCATCTATATGATTTTGTCCCCGTAAATAGCCTCACCCACGTGAGTTATTGTTGAACATGTCAGACTCTCATCCATGTGATCCAGAGTTCTATTATGACATGTTGAGTGACATTTGTCTTGGTCGCGACTTGAACTCATGTGCTTAGCATATATGAGTTTTAAGTGCAATGACGGTACCGCCACACCAACTTGGCCTGGTGGTGCTATGATTACACTCAAAACTCGTGTATTCCAAGCGCTCACGTGGGTGAACAACCTTCGAATACTTCTGTTAAGTATCTAAAATTAAGGGTGACAAAATGAATCAACGAATCGAATTTGTATCGAATCATAAACGAATCGAATCAAAATGTGATGGATTCGTATTCGATTCGTTTATTAAACGAATCGAATACGAATATTCATTTAGTCAATGATATTATTTAATAAAATAATTTACCACACTTGTTTTACATTAGTTATTCATAAATATATACATATGAAATATGTAATTAATATATTTACTAAAAATACATCACCAAATATCGAAAATATTAAATTTTCTATGATAATTAATTATAATTTCTCGAATCTTAATTGAAAATTTACAAGAACTAGTAAATAAAAATAATAAAACGAATTCTAAACGAATAAACGAATCAATGAGCTTAAATTCGTATTCGATTCGTTTAATAAACGAATCGAATCGAATTGACACATTTATTAAATGAATCCATTTTTTCAACTTGTATTCGCTTTAAAGCGAATAGAATCGAACGAATAAACGAATCCTGAGCCAAATTACCACATCTATCTAAAATGGACAAATGACATAGTAAGAATAAGGATGGCATAAACGCACACCTTAAGATAGAAACACAACTTAAACTTATGTTGATGACCCATGCCACCATAAAAATATGTATTATTTTCTATCTCATCATTAAAAAAAAACCGATTTCTTGTAATGGCCATCTTGTTTTCCTTTACCTAATTCTTAACTGTTTTTTAATTTTTTAGCACTCGTGACAGTGGATGATTGGTTTGTTATATGAATGAGGTGGTACCACTGTTGCATATAAGATTTTCTCGTGTATATAAGCATACGTGCGTTCAACAATAAGCCCCTCGTTTACGTCCTAAACAACTGACTCTGCCCATGGTTTGTCACCACTTGCGGTCCTGTCGTTTTCAATTGCCTGTACCTTCATCATTCATGTTTAAGTTTACGTAAATTCAATTGAACAAAATCTCATAAAAAAAAATGTTTTAGTATGAATTAGAGGGAGATATGTGGGCCCCGCGTCCCTACAAACTTTATCTCCGCCAGTAGGCACCCGGTTTTTGCGAAACAGGACAACACGAAGAGCCGATTGCCCAGCCCAAAGTAGGCTGCTTACCGAGCTTAATTGGACTATCAGTGGTTTTAGCTCCACTTAGGGCTAAACCCACGGTTCATTTAATTTAATAATTAAAACCCACTGTTTATGGGAAACCGGCAAAGAAATAAAAAAAAGAAAACCACAAGCAAGAATGAAAACAGATGGCGAAAGGAAGTAGTACTAAAAGTGAGCAAACCCATATCCATACACCAACTTTGTTGCTAAAGAAATGGCTTACATGATTTCAAAAGCTGAAACTTCCATCTCAGACTCAGAGAAGGAGAGCTTAAAACATTCAGAAGAAAAAGATAAAGTCACAAGACAACTATTTTTGAGATCATCACCAGGAGACTCTTCCTCCTCCACTGAAGCATTGGACAAAGAAGTTGTCCTCAAACGTATCCGTCACCATAAGTGCTTAAACAAGGCCAAAAGCTCTTTCCAAGCTCTGTTTAGCAGTTCGGCCTCAGTACAACAACAACCCAACATGGCCTCAGTCTACGAGCAAAAGTGGCTGGACCAGGATGATGCTTTCTCCTCCCCTTGAAGTTCTCACTGCATGCACAATACGGTATCGGACTCGGACAACGAGCAAGAATGTTATCAACGCTCTCACTAAAAGATTCAGACCCATCAGATTATAAATATTAGTGATTTGTGAAACTTGATGGACACGGTCATCTTGAGAAACAGGACTAGAAGAAGCCAGGGTAGCAGAGCCTCTCCTTTCGGAAGGCTTGATTTTGTAATTTGTAGCCTGCTTGTTGGGATTTTATAGCTTTTTATTTTTGCTGTCTAATATTTCAACGCTCCTGTGAAAACTTCACCGTAGTATTATATAGTTATATTTGATTATCTAGCAGGATTTTCATTTTTGTTTGCGAGTATTTTCATGGCCTCGATTCCAGGAGGTCCAGGAAAAGGCACTTTAGAAGATGATTGCTAATATTATTGTGAGAAACAGCAGTTTAAGTTTTGAGTCTATCTATACCAAAGTTTTGATGACTTGGCAAAAATTGATAGAGTGCCTTGATGTTCTTCAAAGGAGCATAACAATCTAAATGATTATATTAAAGCACAGCCCACGGACTCGCTCATAGTCCGGGAAATTTCTACATAACTCATACCAATCCCAAACTAGTTATGAGCAATGTCCAGACATGTCTGTATCTGAAACTACATGATTCACAGAGAACTGACCTGCAAGCAGAACCCATGAGTTAACTAAAACGTCAACGAGGCAGGAGTAAGTTCTGTTAACAAGGCGCCGACTGACATACATTGCTCATCCTTGATGAAGATAATAAAATAATATAACTAAAGGAATCAAGAGAACCAATATTCTGAATCTGAGAATGGTAATTTATTGTCTCTATGCTAATATATGAATGCTTATAGCCAGGTTTTGAAGAAGCAAAAAAGAGCTGGGGAACTAATTAATCACCATGTAGAAACTCATTTTAGCAGATAAGTAGAACAATATAGTTACCAACACTTGAAGCAATTTTACAACATGGAAGAAGAATTTGTTCATCAGTAACGATACTGTCCTGATGCTGGAGCTATGGGCCATCCCATATTGGCTTCAATATGACTGATCAAATGAAAAATCGTCATTCTTCACTTTAACAAGCCAGAGGTAGAAAGGAAGCGAAGGGCTTGGTTAGAGCTATTCAGAACCGCAGAAGACCTTGAAACCTGCATTTTTCGTTTCTTTAAGAACTCCAATGAACTGTGCAGGCATTCGGGAGGGGGCATGTCATTCAAAATAACAGGTTCTAACCTGCAAATAGAAGTTAACAAACAAAATATATATTTCAAATGTTTTGGAACAAATAAGAGACTTTCTTCCATTGTAAGAAAGGAACAAGATCCTTTACCCTGAGCGTTTCTTTTTCTTCTTCCTTGGAGAACGTTTCATCTCCGCCTTCTCATCCTCAGTGTCTGATAAGAAAACTTGTCTGTGGAAGAAAGATGACATCTTAGTTAGTATGTAACAGCTACAAGAGTTGAAAAACTCGAACTTTTGTGCATATGCATGGTTCAAACATTAGACAGGCAGAAGGGAGAGAGAAGGGGCATCATACTTCTCTCGAGCGGCAAGCATTTCAACAATGTCAGTCGGAAGCATCCCCGCACTACCAAGAGACTCTTTTTCTGGCTCAGGTTCTGCAACATCTTGGATGCCTTCGTCTACTTTTGAAGGTCGTGGTGTTTTTCTTTGAGCCCAGAGTCTCCTACGTTCCTTTCCCTCACGAATAACTCTGTAGAGCAATACATGACAAGATTCAGTAAATATACCAATTTTTTTTTGTTTAGCAAAAACATACATCTAACAGTTACATTTAAACTCAAACAGATTTAAAAGCCACCATACACAACCGAATTAGCATATTGAAGTTAGACGCAAATTAGCATCTTCTAGCAAGTTCTCAAAAGTCCAAGCTAAATCCTAACGTTAAATGCAATATTCAAGTTGATTCCATTATCAGCTATGAACACATGGCTCCACCAAAATAAATAAATTTATACAGAACCTCGGTTCTTCATGTCACTTGCCCAGGGGAACTCCTCATATCCAAGTGCTACCACCAGGTCAAAAAAATTCCTGAATCAAATTTACGTGCATCCATCTCCCCTATACTGACCTAAACTTTTCAACTTTGCTTAATGATGGCTACACAACCTCTGGCGCAGCACCATCGAAATAAAAACCTGAACTCCACTAAATTCATATTCACGTTCTTAAAAACTTATTCCCATTTAAATTAGAAGCTTATCAATACAAACCCATCAATTCGTTTTTCTCCAAACAGAATTGTAACCATCACTAAACATCCATCGAAATAGAAAAAGGTAAAAAATTATACTTTTCATCACAACTGTTTCATACTAAATTTAAGCAAAAAGGGGCTAAAGTACCTGGCTTTATTTTCCTTCTGGACTTTCCGTATCTCCACATCTTGCTGTAATCCCTGCACAAACAAAATCACATAATCCCCGGTTCATAAAACAATTTCAAATATTTGTTTTTTATTTTACACGTAAAAGAAAAAAGAACAATAAATAAAAATTAAAAATTGCACCTGCTCGGCTGTGAATTCCTCGGGCGCATCCGAGTCATAATCTTCGTTCTCCGACATTTTCAAATCTCAATCTGTCTCTCAATCTTTCTACTTCAAAATAATATTAAGGTCTAGGGTTTAAGCTTAGTTTGGTGTGTGATTATTTGGGCTGGGCCGCTGGGCAATTTAAGAACTTAAATTAGGCCAGATTCTGGGCTTTGCACCTAAAATTGAGACCCATGTAAGCCCAGCTCATGCTAGCTGATTATGCCTGAAATTTTTTGAAAGCAATTATGCCAGAAATTGATATCAAATTATTCATTACAAGTGAATGAAACAATTACAGTTCTCAATAAGCTGGGATGGTTCAAGATTTCCTAATTTCGGTCCCATCCTAATTTTGGATGTATCGGTTTTTTGAATCTGAATCTAATAGTTCGGAATCCTAAATCCCAACCGCAATTCAAAATTTTCAAGTAAATTCAGGATTCGAGATGAAAAATAATCTCGAATGATTTTTTATTCTGGATGATTCTATATCAAACAGGTGTATAGACGTGCATCCTTTGCTGTTGACTCAAGAGAGAGGGAAAGAATGACCAAGTACATCATAATGATAAACCATGACTGTTAAAAAATGGATGATTCTGTATGTCTTTGAAAATGTCATTCAAGTAGCGGGTCAGGTAAGCTATTTGTATTTTTCAATTGATTGAGTAATACAAGTCTAATGTCTTTCTGACGTCAAGATTATTTCGTTGACTACCTAAAAGATTAGGATAAGAAGTTCTTCATACATCCAAAAACTGATTTCAAAAGATAAATAACACAACATCATACCACCAAGTCAGATGTATAAATTGATCTCCACAAAGAGAATGACTATAATACAATGCTGTCACTGATATGTTAAAATAATAATTACTAACAAATGGCCATAACTCTACTCTAATTTTAAGAAGTTAACCCATTTGGTACCAAATGAAGTTATGGATATGGTGCACCTTATTCACCTAACTATGATTCCACAACTCAGAAGGACAATCAACATTTAAATGTAAGCAGCTGCCACATTGTTGTTCAGATAACAAAATCTGCAGGAGATCCTTTACAGATAAATTTTTCAACCCAAAAATGGTGGTTGCAGAATCTGCTATGAAGTAATTTGAAAGGTTAAGAGAATAGGGGTATATTAAGTATGTGAATGTTAGGCCAATACGAGACAGTTGCTGCAGAAGACACATGCCCTTTTGTTATGTGTCTTTTGTCCCCTAACTTCTGAGTTTTGTCCACTCTTATTTTATAAGGTTGGTGTTAGTTGAGGAAATTGCTTTCTTATTTTATAAGGTTGGTGTTTGTTGAGGAAATTGCTTTCTTCTTAAGTGCAATAATGCCAATATGCCATTGTTAATGTTCCAACATGAAGTAGCTATGATATATCTTCCCACTTTGCTCAATTATTAAAATGTAATGCTTTTAAGATCTTTGAACTTTTCATTACTTGAAAAAAAATCACAGATTTGGCATCAGGGTAGATTTATGTGTCACTGTTATCAACATTAAGCAAAAAGATTTATTTCTATCTACATATAATATTATATAAGATTCTTATAAATTGGTGGACTCGGTCAATAAGAAATTTTTAAAAAAGAAAAAGAAAAAAATATATCATAACTTTCTGACAGTATCACAGAAGCCTCAAAAGAGGTTCAGTATGAAATGATGTTCATGCATGGTGACTGTATATTATTTTTCCAATTCCCCACACACACGTTAAAATTCCCATTGAATTTTCCATCGTCTTAGTCAATAATTAATCAATATCCAGCCCGATTCCATTATTCTAGCAAGTAGATTTCAACTATAAAAAAAAACCCTTAAATGGTAAGCCTTATTAGTGATTGGATAGAAATATGTATTAGAAGTTAGAACCAAGTCCTGTCTACTCACACCCACTTATAGATTCTTGACGGTAGCCATGTATGTATTGATTTGTTTAGTCATCTCATAATTTGAACTTTTAAACCAAATCTTTTAACCAATAAACCAATGTACACAAAACACTAACACAAATGATGAGTACACTAATTGATGAACTAGGGCGGTGCCTAAGTCACCATGTGCAACTGAAAATACGACAAATTTGAGGATAGGTAAACCTCCTCCTAGTCATGCTGTTAGGTTATTTCCAAATACATATAACCTTCAAAAATACTATATAAAGAAATCGACGTTGAAAAGCTTCTTTTTTTTTTTTTTTTTTTTTTGGATAAGGACGTTGAAAAGCTTTACAAATTTAACACAAATTCATATTATTATTCTCTCAATTATTTATCTTTCAATGCTAATTGGTCGACGCCATTAGAAAACGAAACTCAGAGGAAGCCTAGCTAGGTAGCTGTCACTTTCCGGCATTTTCGGTGTTCTGTGTGTTGCGTGCCTGACCCACTTGGTCGTAAATTGCTGCATGCTTTCGTATGATGTTTTAGTTTTAAGGCAAAAGTCTGTTGAGGGATCGGGGTATGATTTGGTACGAGTTTATTATTATTAAATTTATTTTAAATATGTAAATAAATTATTAAACTCATATTATATCTGATGTTGGTTTTAATTTTTATTATCAAATCTGTACCCGTATATAAAATTAAATTACCAAACCTGAATTGGTACTCAGTGGAATTTTTACTGATTTTTAAAATATCATGTAAAAATAAATTTCCCATGATAGAATATTCTTCATATATAATATGAAAAACTAAATTGAACAGAATATTCAATCTTCTATAATTTTTCACATGTAAGTGGAGTTTTGTTTCAAATCAATATGAAGTCGCAAATATTAAACATAATACTAGACCAAAAGCAATTCAAAAAAATGATAAAGTTGACAAAAAAAAATTAACTACATATTAAACCAATACAACGACGAAGCAATTCAAAAAATAATAAAATTAGCTAAAGAATGTGAGTCATTTTATATGAGTGGATTTTCTTTGTCCTAAAAAATATAAAACAAAAAATTTAAGTTTGCGGATAGCGGATATCTGCGGGTTTTGCTTAATTACCAATCTCGTACCAAACCTATAGCGAGTTTTGTTTTAATTTACTAAACCCGTATTAAATACGCTTAAATATTTATCAAATCATATCCATTGTGGGCAGATTTTTGCGTGTTTCCGAGTTTGTGGGTGAAACGATTAATGTGTAGAAAAGCAAAATTTAAGAAAATAAAAATATTTAAACAGACAATACCTAATGGTTCAAATGTGCTTTAACACGTAGGATTCCATGTAATCATGTATCATAAATTATAATTCATAATTCACATAAGTGTTCAAATTACAAGTTGGTAAATCTAATTGGGTCTGAGTCAAGCCTAAAA
>SKCR01040220.1:0-117486 GCA_019454045.1 Zanthoxylum bungeanum
CGATTAATCTTGGATTAATTACGGAGAGACTTTTCTTGGATAAAGTACTTATATAAAGAGAGAGAACGATTAATTGGAATTAATCGTAAAATTATTATATTCGATATAATAATCGAAATTCGATTTCGACGCGAAATTAAAATTAGATTTTAATTCGGGCAAACGAGTTAATTTAGAATTATTCGTTAGTGACGTAAATAATAATTTCGCTAGGTGCAATTATTTATTTAAATTCGATTTTAATTAACGTCGCGACGTAAGTTCGGTATTTCGGAAATATCGAACCCGAACGCGTGAGTGCACGTGGGCCCACTTTCATTTGGAAACGTGTGGGGCCCACATGACACATGTCATTATATGCATTATTAATTGTTGATGCATTGCATGGAGATAGTGTACAATGCACTCCAGGGTTTTGCATGGAAATTGAGTGTTTGACACTCTAAGCCATTGCATGATTTGTGTCATAAGTTTATTATTAATTAATAATATTATGGCATAAATATAATTGATTTTTGTAACAAAAAAATAAAAATCTCTCCTCTCTCTCACATTGCCGAAAACTTCACTGCAGTTTTGGTTCTCCACTTTTTGTTTTTGTTGCAAAAACTTGAAGAATTTGTGCATGTTTGGAACATAAAATACACATCTTTGGCTAGCACCATCAAGGGATCATACAAAGGTGTTATGGGAAACTCATCTTAGAGCTTGGAAGGATCAAAATTGCTTGGAGCTTCTCTTTTCTGTTTGGCCGAAACCCTCACTGCACAAAGAGAAATTTTTGTTTCATCAACGCATCCGCATTCCGATCTTTGTGAGTATGATTCCGCCATACTTCAATATTGTTCATTCATTTATATGTTTTGCTTGTTCTTTTGATCTTGGGACATGGATTAGATTTTCCAACAACCTCGTACTACGTTTTACCGATTTACAAGACAAGGTTGGCTTCTAGCAAAGCGCCATGCCTACCCAATTCTCCAGAAATATTCTTACTGGAATATTAGATCTATATCAAGCGTAGTATACCGTAGTATTGCGTACATCGATCCAGTATCGAACGATCACATGTCTAGGCCTGGGGCTGGAAATGTGTCGCCCCGTACGAAACATATATCGGAATCAAGCAACTAGTCTCTTTCAATCGGGCAATACTGACACTAGTCATATTGTCCCGACGGTTGCAACCTTTTTAGAGCACTAGTTCTGTATCCTGCCTGATCATCAACTCAATATGTCTGAAGTGACACTTCCATCTTGAATCACACCCAGTGCACTACGATTCCTGATAAACCCAGAAGAGGTGAACACAGAACCAGTAAGGTCCCCAACCACCAAAACCAAAGTTTACCTATTGTCGCAAGTACTAGCGATGCAAGTCCCAGGTTAAGCCATATACACCTACCCTGATGTGGCCTCCCATAGACACGCAGACATACTACCAATGGGATTCCGCGCGGGGTCTATCCAGAGCGAAGCTGTTTTCCGTACCATCGGTAAAAACACAACCTCCTATCGCACTTGCATAAGTATCCATATACTTAAATATATGAGAACTATGCCGTTGGCCCTCACAACATGCACAAGTGCAATACTAGTCTATTCCGCATTATCGATGTCCGATCTCGATAATAACTCCGACTAAGGATATTTAATGATTTAAACCTTTATGTATTGATACTGTCTCATATCATCTCAATACGGAATTAATCATATGGACTTTCGCCATTTATATATCAAAGTAAATAAATTACAAAACGGCAAAAGGCAATTTCATTATCACATAGTTAATTTGTACATTAATACAATATCATTTACAAAATAGTGACGCTATAGGTCAAATGTCTAACAATCTCCCACTTGGCCTATAGCCAGTCACTCAAGCATCTAATACCTGAACTATGTATATGTCGTTCAAACACTTGCGGATAAAACAGCTTTCGTCAGCGGATCTGCAATGTTGTTATCTGATGCGACCTTCTCGACTTTTACATCGCCACGATGTATAATCTCCCGAATCAGATGGTAACGCCGAAGAACATGCTTGGATCGTTGATGAGACCTTGGTTCCTTAGCTTGTGCTATAGCCCCGTTATTGTCACAATACAATGGAACGGGCTCAGCTGCTAACGGAACTACTCTAATCCAATTAGCAACTTTCGGATCCAAACTGCCTCCTTTGCTGCTTCCGATGCAGCAATATACTCCGCTTCTGTCGTTGAATCGGCAACAGTATCTTGCTTGGAAGATTTCCAGCTCACTGCTCTGTTATTCAAACAAAAAATGTACCCGGATTGCGACTTGAAGTCGTCCTTGTCGGTTGGAAACTTGCATCGGCATACCCAGATACGACACAAGTTCTCCTTCTCCGTAAATTAAGAAAGAATCCTTAGTTCGTCTAAGATACTTAAGGATATTCTTAACTGCCATCCAGTGACCTTCACCTGGATCGGCCTGATAGCGACTGCACATGCTCAAAGCATATGACACATCAGGTCGTGTACATATCATGGCATACATGATCGATCCGACTGTCGAGAGGAGAACGGTATCCGACTCATGTTATCTCTCTCTTCTTGAGTCTTAGGACACATGTCCTTAGACAGAGAGGTACCACGTAATATGGCATCAATCCCTTCTTGGATTGATCCATGCTGAATCGCTTCAACACTTTGTCAATATATGTACTCTGGGAGAGTCCAAGCAGCTTTCTAGATCTATCCCGATAGATCTTTATTCCCAGAATAAAGGCTGCTTCTCCCAGATCTTTCATGGAGAATTTTAATGAAAGCCAAGCTTTCATCGACGTTAGCATGGGAATGTCATTGCCTATAAGCAATACATCGTCGACATAAAGGACAATAAAAGTCAGTGCTCTCCCACTAACCTTCTTGTATACACAAGGGTCATCATCGTTTGTATGAAATCATATTCTTTTATGATCTCATCAAAACGCTGATTCCATGACCGTGATGCTTGCTTCAATCCATAAATGGATCGATTTAACTTACAAACCTTGTTTGCAAGTCTAGGTACGATAAAACCGTCAGGCTGTTGCATATAAACATCCTCCAAAAGGTTTCCGTTAAGGAAAGCGGTTTTAACGTCCATCTGTCATATCTCGTAATCGAAATAAGCAGCTATTGCAAGCATTATCCGAATGGATTTAATCATGGCAACGGGTGTGAAGGTTTCGTCATAATCAACACCATATTGTTGACGATACCCCTTTGCTACAAGCCTAGCTTGTATGTTTGCACGTTGCCATCCATGTCGGTCTTCTTCTTGAAGATCCATCTGCATCCAATAGGTTTTACACCTTCTGGTGCATCAACCAGTGTCCAAACTTGGTTGGCATACATGGAATCCATCTCAGACTTCATGGCTTATTGCCATAAAGCGGAATCAATATCTTGTATTGCTTCCTCATACGTAGACGGTTCATTATCCTCAATAAGATTAATATCTACATGAGGCGAGATCAGGTACCCATACCTCTCAGGTACTGTCCTGACTCTCTCCGACCTACGCGGTCCTTGTGTATATGAAGGTTGTGGTACAGACTCATCCCGGATGGTCTGTTCATGTTCCGTCGTTGATTCATTGCCAGGAACAGTATCACCACGATTTTCATCGAGCTCCACTTTCCTCCCACTTACCACTGCATCTAAGAATTCCTTTCAGGAAAAATGCATGTAGAGCAACAAAAACTTTGTTCTCTTGCGGGTGATAGAAGTAATATCCTTTGGTTTCCTTAGGATATCCTACGAAAAGGCATTTATCTGATTTGGGTTCTAATTTGGTACCTTCCAAACGTTTAACATATGCCCAGCAACCCCAAATCTTCAGGAAAGAGAAACCCGGTTTCCTTCCTGTCCATATCTCGTATGGAGTCTGTTCAACAGACTTTGACGGAACCTTATTCAAAATAAGTATTGCACTGCTTAATGCGTATCCCCAGAAGGATATTGGTAGCTCAGTGCGACTCATCATTGACCTTACCATGTCTAACAAGGTACGGTTTCTCCGTTCAGACACACCGTTTAATTGCGGTGTTCCAGGAGGAGTCCACTGTGAAAGAATACCATGTTCTTTCAAGTAATCTTGAAACTCATAACTTAAGTATTCGCCTCCACGGTCCGACCGTAATGTCTTAATACTCTTGCCTGTTTGTTTTTCAACTTTGTGTCGAAACTCTTTGAATTTCTCAAAGGTTTCCGACTTGTGCATCATTAGATACACATAACCGTAACGTGATGCATCATCCGTAAAGCCTTAAATGCCACAAAACCAATTTCAAGCCCATAAGGCCCAATTAAACTTTAAAGCCCATTATACTACATTTGGACTTAATGGAGTGATTTAGGCCCAAATTGGATCCAATCCTTTTGGCCCAAATCTACTTGGCCCAACCAAGCCCATTATGCCCAAATATAATATTACAAGCCCAATTTAACAATTAAGCCCATTAATTTAAATTTCGATATTCCAAATTTTAAAATTCAATTAATTAAAGTGTAAAACCAAGATTAATACATTAAACCAAATATTTCAAAATACCAATTTAATTTATTAATCATCTATTGTTCAAAACATATGTCCAACATTAATTTGAACAAAAATCAAGTCCATTTTCATGTCCATTAGTATTCGGCCAAGTGAGATTTTTGTGTCGATTTGTTTTTCAATCCGATTGAATCACTAATCTACGTCCCGTATACGTTTTAAGTCATCCAATGATCTTGTACACAAAAAATTCCAACACATCCAATGTTCATTCCCATTCGGCCAAGGTTACATTTTTGGGGAAAAATCATCCAATGCATTTTTCTCAAAATTGATTCCATATAACATCATTCTATATACATGTAAGCATACTCATTCATCAAATTTCACAAGAACATGCTTCAATCAATTTTACCCAAATTTTAACCTAATATATTTCATGCTTAAACATAGCTCTGATACCAATTGTTGGTTACTATAATTAGTCCCAAGGAAAGATTAAGCTTATGAAATACAACAAAATGAATATATATAATAAACTTGAAGCATGCTATAATTAGTCCCAAGGAAAGATTAAGCTTATGAAATACAACATTGAGAACAATGTAATTGTTGCTCACCATGCGGTTTTCCTAAGAGGAATACCTATATGCAGTGGTAAGTGGGAGGATAGTAAAACTCGATGAAAATCGGAGTAATACTATTCCTGGCACCGATCCTTATTGGAACATAAATAGTTCATCAAGGATGAAACTATACTAGTAATCTTCGAATACACAAGAACCGCGTATGTCGGAGAGAGTCAGAAAACAACCTGGGGTGTGGGTTTCTGATCTCACCTCATAAAGATGTTAAGCTTTTGAGGAATACCAACTGACTACGTATGAGGAAGTGATACAAGGTATCGACTCCCTATTGTGACAAAGTGTCATGAGTCCGAAATGGATTCCATGTATAACAACTTAGTTTGGACACTAGTTGATATACTGCAAGGCATTGTGCCTATTGGTACTTTATAAGTCTTCAAGGAAGACATACATGGATGGCGACATACCAACGTACTAAGCTAGGCTTGTAGGGGAAAGGTATCGTTATCAACATTGTGTTGATTACGATTCAACCTTTTACATGTTGCCATGGTAAATCCATTTGGATAATGCTAACGATGCATGTTTCATTCATGAAATATGTCAGCTGAATGGCAAAATCGCTTTCCTGAAAAGGAAACCATTTGGAGGATGTTTACAACATCCTGTCGGTTTTGTCGTACCATAACAAGCAAACAAGGTTTGCAGGTTATTCGATCCATGTTTGGATTGAAGCAGGCATTACGTTCTTGGAATTATCGTTTTGATGTAATCATAATGGTTTATGATTTAATTCAAAACGAAATGATTCTTGTGTATGTAAGAGGGTTAGTGGAGCGCACTGACAGTGGATGTCCTATAAATAATGATAATATGTCATTTCTTGGAAATGATATTCCCAGAATAATAATCGGTGAAAGCTTGGCTTTCGAGAAAACTCTCCGAGAACTCGTACATTGAAAAATGTACGTTACCTGGTGTCTCATACGCTTTGAGCATATAAAATCACAAACAGGCCAATCAAAGTGATAGTCACTAAATTGATGTTAAGAACATCCTTTAGTATCTTAGAGATCTAAGGATGATGTCTTAATCTATGGAGATGGAGAACTTGAAGTGACTGGGATTACTACTGCAAGTTTCCTAAACCGATATAAACGACTAAAGTCGCAAACAGTACTATACAGTTTGAATAGCGGAACAGTAAGTTGGAAATCTTCCAAGCAAGATACTGTTACCGAATAAACAACAAATACGGGTTATTACTGCAGCCGAGGCGGCAATAGAAGCCATTTGGATCGATAACAAATCTAATTAGATTAGATATAATTCTGTTAGCAACTGAGCTAGGCGTCAGCACAGGCTAAAGAATTAATGGTCTCATCAACGATCCAGATACATACTTCGACTATTCATCTGATTCGTTCGGATCATACATCGTGGCGATGTAATGATTGAATAAATCGCATCAGACAATAATCATGAAAATCCACTGATGAAAGCCTTTCCTCAGCAGTTTGAGCCAACCGTGCATAGTTCGGGTGTAAGACACTCGAGTGACTGGCTATAGGCCAAGTGGGAGATTGTTGAACAATTATGACCCATAATGTCACTATTTGTACAGATCATGGTGTTGTTGTACAAATTAACTATGTGACAAAGGAGATTGCTCTCTTATCATTTTTGATTAGATCACCTAGATGTATAAATGATAGGAGGTCCTTATGATTTGTTCCTGGATTGAGAATGATATGAGACAGTATCAGTCCATGAAGGATAAATCATTAAATATCCCTAGTCAGAGCATTATCGAGATTGGACATCGATAAATGCGTAAAAGACTAGTATTACACTTGTGCGCATTGTGAGGGCACAACGGCAGAGTTCTCATATATTTTGGTATAGGATACTCATGCAAGTGTAATAGAAGGTTGTGTTTTACCGATGGTACGGGAAACAGCTTCACTCTGGATAGACCCCCTCAGAATTCCATTGGTAGTATGATTATGTGTCTATGGAAGTCCAAAATCAGGGTAGGTGTATTTGGTCTTAACCTGAGACTTCCACCGCTAATACTTGCGACAATCAATATACTTTGGTAGCGGTCGTCCAGGGCTTTAACAGGTTCTGTGTACGCCTATGCTGGGTATATTGAGAATCGTAGTGTGTTGGGTGTGATGTCAAGACGGAAGTATCACTCCAGTCATATGGAGATGATGGTCGCGTAGGATACGGTACTGGTTCTCTTAAGTACTGCAGCCATCGGGATAATATGACTAGGTCATAGTTATCCGATTATAGAGACTAGTTACCAGACATCCGACATGTGTTTCGTACGGGGCTGGCACAATTCCAGCCCCAGGCCTAGCACGTGATCATTCGATACTGGATCGACATACACAATACTACGTATACTATGCCTGATATAGATCCTTATATTCCTGTAATGATATTTCTGGAGAATTGGGTAGGCATGGCGCTTTGCTAGAAGCCAACCTTGTCTTGTAAATCGGTAAAACGTAGTACTAGGTACTTACGTGTTCGGATAGTCCGACGACCGAATTTACTGCCAACATATCTGGGGATCTCGTGGGTCGCTTCCCGAAGATTCACCGATGACGTATGACTCGCACTCTAAATTAATCTGGGATTAATTAGAAGAAAGAGAAAATTAATTTGGGGTTAATTACGGAGATATTTTATCTGGGATAAAATATCATTTAAAGAGAGAGAACGATTAATTTGGAATTAATCGATGAATTAATATATTCGATATATTATACGAAATTGGATTTCGACACGGAATTAAAATTAGATTTTAATTCGGGGCGAACGAATTAATTTAGAATTAATTCGTTAGCGACAAGAATAGTAATTATACTAGGCATGATTAATTAATTAAATTAGATTTAATTACGTCGCAACGGAAAATTCGTTAATTTGGAATTAGCGAACCAGAGCCCGGGATTGTTTGCGAGCGCATTCGCATTTCGAATTCGAGTGCGGCACGTAAGTCAAATCAAGCGTCAAATCACAAGTCGCATCAAGCGTCAAATCATTAGTCACTTTGATTGATGTGACAACTTGTCACTTGATTTGATTGATTGATGGATTGATTGATTGATGTTGGTGGTTGGCATTTATGGCTTTGATTATTTGACTTTTTGAAAGCCAAATTCATTGTAAATGAATTTGAAATTCACATTTGGGTATTAGATACACAAATTTGAAATCAACTCACACAACTCTCTCTTTCTCTCCTCTCTCTCTCTCTCGCCCATGGAGGGCTGTTTTCTCACTGGTTTTGGCAGCTCACTACCGTGAGCCAAGAAGAAAAAAAGAAGCTTAGAGTCGTGATTTTGTGGCAAAATTGGGAGTACTAGCACACTACGAAGTCATGCGAAGGTGATAGGGAAGTCCACCCATGAGCTGGGAATCGTTTGACGAAGCTTGGAGCTCACCCATGGCCGAATTTGGAGGAGGTAGTAGCAGCTCATTGCCGCATGTACCAGTGGGCAGAATTTGATTTTTGTTGCTTATTCCGCAACTCCCTCGTTGTATTCGCACTTGTTTCATGCTTGTTTAATGATCTTGGGACCTTAGCAAACACAAACAAATGACGCAATTTTCTGGGCGCACATACCACTGCCAAACAGATCTTCTCTACTTCTTGATAGCGGGCTTCGTACGGAAGAATCTTCTTACTGAGATAGTAGACTGCATGCTCTACTCTCGTCTCATCTGCTTGTACCATCATTGCACCCAGTGCTTCTGATTCTATGGCCAAATACAGTACTAAGGGTTTGCCCGGTCTTGGAGGTTTCAATACATGAGGCTTTACCAAGTATTCTCTGATCTTGTTGAAAGCTGCTTGACATTGCTCATTCCATTTCACTGGTTGGTCTTTTCTTAGCAGTTTGAAGATAGGCTCACACACTGACGTCAACTTGGCTATGAACCAACTAATATACTAAATTTTCCCGAGGAATGCTCTAACTTCTTTCTCAGTCTTTGGTGCGGGCATTTCGGTGATTGCTTTGATTTTCTCAGAGTCTACTTCTATCCCTCCCATTCCTACTGTATGTCCCAGTAATTTTCTTGATGTTACCCCAAACACACATTTCTTGGGATTAAGCCGCAAGTTGTATTTGTCAACTCTCTGAAGGAACTTCTCCAGCGCTTCTATATGCTCGATTCTTGTCTCTGATTTCACCATCATGTCATCCACATATACTTCAATCTCTTTGTGCATCAAATCGTGGAATAATATAATGGCCATCCGCTGATAAGTAGCTCATGCATTCTTGAGCCCAAACAGCAATACGTTGTAACAATATGTGCCCCACTCGGTAACAAAGGCAGTCTTGTGCTTGTCTTCTTCAGCCATGAGAACGTGATTCTATCCTGAAAACCCGTCTACAAATGAATAAATGGCAGATAAAGCCGCACTATCAACTAGTACATCTATATAAGGTAGAGGAAAATCATCTTTCGGGCAAGCCTTGTTAAGATCTCTGTAATCCACACACATTCTGAAATTCCCGTCTTTCTTCGGCACTAGCACAATATTTGCCAACCACTCAGGATACTTCACTACTTCCAGGAACCCCACATCTATCTGTTTCTTGACTTCCTCTCTGACCTTCTCGACCCACTCAGGTCTCATCCGTTGAAGTTTCTGTTTCATTGGCTTCATATTTGGATAAGTTGGTATTGTATGTTGGGCGATGCTTCTGTCTACTCCTGGCATGTCCTCATAGGACCAATCAAATACTTTGGCATATTTGACTAATATTCCTTCTAATTTCTCCCGCTCCTCAGAGGTAACCTAACTTGCAATTAGAATTTCCTTAGGGCTCTCAGATGTACCAATGTTAAATACATTTGATTTGGTGGAGCTGATATCAAATATACTCAAGTCGTGCAAATTGAAAGGAAGAGACTCAGGCAAGTAAGCGAAATGATTGTCTTTATTACTAGCAAATGCGGCAGTACACTCAAATAAATCAGGAAGATAAATATCCTCGTCATCTACGGAAACTTCATCCTCCGCAACTGGGTTTTTCTCAGCCTCCTTATTCTCCTCGAGGGTTAGGCTTTCCAGCTTCATCAGCTCTTCTTCCCACTTATCTTCTTCCTTCGCAACTTCTTCCGTCGGCGCTTTCTCATCCAGCACATCTTGAAAGATCTCAAACCCCGGTATCATGACCCCATTAACTTCTACTGGTTCGGGCTCTCCTTGATACCCCATAGCCTTCACAAAGCATTCCATCAGCTTCATCCTTTTTCTTCTTGGCCTTCGGATTATTCTCATCAGACTTGTACCCCAGTCCTCTCCGAGTGGTCTGCCCTTTAAAGTTTGGCAGGGTTCCTGCTACACCTGAACCTTTACCCGGCTCGAACTTCATTTTCTCCATGATCCTAGCCACCTTAGGATCCACCCATTCTTCAATGGTTGGCGACACCTGGAACCTCGTGAAAGGTTGTATCTCTAAAGAAGCCACATCATTATCTATTTCAGCTTTAATGGTGATTATCTCTCCTCCGTATGGAAACTTGATGGCCTGATGCAGAGTGGAAGGCACGCCCTCAAGCTTATGAAACCATGGCCTCCCCAACAACAAAGCAAAAGTATCTGGGATGTCAAGCACAGTGAATTCAACCTCATCCTCGATCAGTCCCACCTTAACTATTACAGCGAAAGTGCCCCCAACTCCTCGCTTAATGTCATCATATGCCTTGATAGTCATATTGGAGGGATCCAGATCTGTTTCCTTCATTCCCAATCTCGACAGGATCTTCAAAGGGCACACATTGATGGATGAGCCATCATCCACCATTACACAGGATGTCTTCATTCCTCTCACTTCAGCTCTGTTGAATAGTGGCTTGTTGTGATTTCTTCCCTCTGTCGGGAGTTCTTCCTCAGAAAAAGTTATTGCCTGCAAAGCTTCTTTCTGTACTGATTCTACAAACATTGCAGGATTAGCATCCTCTGGTATTATTATTTTACTCAAGGATTCAACCATAGCACGCATGTGCTACTATGACGAACACAACAATTCCCAGATGCTGACCAGTGCCCGTGTCTTATTTAGCTGGCGCAGCACTGCATCCCCTTCAGTATTATCCACATTTTCTGTCACTTCCCTTCTTTCTGTCAACACTTCTTTACCCTTCTCAGCCGTATCACTGTAGAAACGTCCGCTGCTTGTCATTCCTCTCACCTCCTCTTCATCACTACTGGAGAAGTCTTCCCAGAAATTCTTCCCATGTTCTGTTTAATCTTCACTGTTGCTATCCCAAATCCCCAGGCAAAAGGCTTGGTAGTCAAAGGATTTGAGGACAAGGCTTTCGGGTAGGCCAGAGCTTATCATATAGGTAGGTGATGGGATATAGTTATAATTTGGTAGGGGGTTTTGATGTGTGTTGGGCTGTTCTTTTTCGGGGTCAGGTATTTTTTGGGAGTCTATGAGGTCCTGGATTTCATGGCGGAGGCGGGCGCAACTGTTAGTGTCATGGCCTTTCTGTTGGTGGAAATGATAATAGTGGTTCAGGTTGAGATGTGATGGTGGAGAGTGTGGAAGTGGTTTGGTCTCTAAGGGTTTCAGAAGTCCATGTCTCTTTAATTTCTCCTGCACCTTAGACAAGGGTCTACCCAAGTTGGAGAATCGCCGGTTCCGGATGTCAGCAACCTCAACAGAAACATGCTTGGTACCTGATGTTCCCTCAATGGGCCTCCTGTTCAGGCTATAGAACTTTCTATTCTCAGCCTCTTCGTCCTCAATATCCATGACAGTTTCCCTCAACTGTCGAAAATCGGTAATCAGGGAGGTCATTCTCCTCAGCTTGCCATAAATGGAGGGCTTGGTGCCCTGATGATCATCTTGATTTGGTCCTTCTCCGAGGGCTGGGTCTGCATCTTTAGAAGCTGTGGCTCCTCCAGCGGTCTACATACTCTTTGAAGCTCTCTTCCGGCTTCTGCTTGGTATTCTTAAAGTCCCGGAGTGACAAGTCGATCTCCAAATCTGTGATATATTGACTCAGAAAAGCCTCTGCCAATGCTCACCAATCATCCTTGACTTTCCTCTCAAGGCCATGATATCATACCACGGGTGCCCCCTCAAGCGACATCCCGAACATTTTCTGAACCTGACGCTTTGATAGACCCACTGAACTCATAACATGAAACATACTGTCAGAGATGGACCCTCAGATCCCCATTCCCGTTGAACTTGGCCATATGAGGCATCTTGAATTGAGCTGGAAACTGTTCTTCAAAAGTCATTGCCTCATAATCTAGCAAGTCTTCATGATTACCCCTCATCTTGCTGGTAGCCGATTCCACCTGATCCCGGAGCTTCTGCAACTCTGCCTGAGACCCCATTATTCTTTCTGCCGCATATTCAGCCATGTCATCATCAAAAGCAGGGATGTCATCCCCCAACCTGTTCGGAGGCTCCTCACGCCTTAAATTCTAAAAGTTTCCCCCAGTACGGGGCATAGCAATATTAGCCATAGCAGTAGTCAAGGATTGCAATTGTTCAGTAACCTTGGTGAGATTGGTCTCCAACTGATCCATACGGGATACCTCGTTCTCTAATTCGCTCATGTTTGCTATCGGCCTTTTGATGAGTCTTCCCTCTTTCCTAACCCAACGAGAATCTATGATGTCTTTTAAAATTCTCAGTCAGCATGTATGCGTGCAATGCATGGAATATATAAGTCGGCCTCTTGCCATTTTAAAGCTTCAATCACATTATTGCAAGGTGCAAACTTGTCCCATTTGAAAAGGCCCAACAGGTTTACACCTTTGCGATAACATGGCTAAACAACTTCAGATGAAAAGGGGCCCAAACACAGGATGGCCCATCGGCATTTTAGAAACTTTTAGCCCAATTGTTATAAGATAGGAAGTCATCCCAGTTTAAATAGCCCAACAAGTTCGCCTTTCTGACAAGAAGTCTAACTGAGTCCAAATGATGATGGTCCTAAGCATAAGCATAAAGAAATAATTTCTACAGAGTGGCCCATCGGCATTTTAGAAACTTTTAGCCCAATTTTCATAAGATACGAACTCATCCCAGTTTAAATGGCCCGACAAATTCGCATTTCTGACAAGAAGTCCAACCGAATCCAAATGATGATGGTCCTAAACATAAGCATAAAGAAACAATTTCTACAGAGTGGCCCATCAGAATTTTAGAAACTTTTAGCCCAATTGTCATAAGATACGAACTCATCCCAGTTTAAATGGCCCAACAAGTTCGCATTTCTGACAAGAAGTCCAACTGAATCCAAATGATGATGGTCCCTAAACACAAGCACAAGGAAATAGTTTCTATTGGTCGTAAAACTATCGTCTACGTGTGGGTTTGCGGGAGTGTAGACAAAGGCTCTCACTCGTGAAGGATTGCCCACAATCAGGTCTCCCCACTCAAGGGTTCGAGTGACCAAGTGAGCGCACCTTTTTCATACCTTACGGTACGTGCCAACGAGTTATGGTGCGTGACTGACTGTCAAATGGATTTCCTATTGAAGATTCCCTAGAGGGAGGGCGGAGCGAACTCTCTTAGAAACACAAGCCTCTTAAGCTCTTATTGCCTTGGTGACAGGAATAAACAACAAGTCCTCCAAATTAGTCTGTCACAACGAGCTACGGGTAATGATTATCTAGGTGTCTTCGCAGCTTTTCCTTATAGAAAGGTAGTGAATGAAGGAAGACACCAAACCATCACCTAGCCTTAACAATGCCTTTGAATAAACCCCCTCAACCTACTATATACGTGGTTAACTAAAGTACAAATCATAATCACTACAAGACATTATTTCGTGGCCGATTCTCTATCCCCAGTGGAGTCGCCAGACTGTAGGACACAGAAATCGGTGACGCTGTTCTAGGCTCGCGGCCTAGTAGGGAGTACGGAGTAACCCACGGGGGACTACACCAGAGAAATAAAATGGAGTCGCCACCCAGTGTGAACTGGGAAAATGATTTAAGGCCGCACTCACCCCTCGCAAGGGAAGACCTCAAACCGTTGGGTTCGGAATGGTCCCTTACTTATGCCACTTGTAATGAAATGATTTGTGCAATAACTTAACCGAATCTACATAACATATATATTCAAGAATAACCTAGATCTAGTTCGCGTTCATAAAAATAAATCTTATAGCTAAGTTTGAATGCTTTAAAAGTAAGTCATCATAATGGCAAACACACGATAACACAAAATAATCTCATGAGCATATTGAATTATCAAACACGAAAAATAAATAACAATATAAACATAAACATAAATTAAATTCCTAATGCGAAAGTAAATAACTAAATCATGCATAAAGAAATAATATACTAACGACTAAATCATGCTTAAGAATGAATAACATATTAACGATTAAATCATGCCCAAACACAAAGTTGGATAAAACAAAATATGTGTGTCTCTCAAGTGGTACGTGGAGTTGTTTCCCGAGTATAAACCACACTACCGTCCATTTAGATTCGGCTCTGGAATTTACGCTCGGGTTTCCATCCGATATACCGCAAGAGAGAACACATATTCCATTCATCTGAAGGTCATATCATGCACCAATCCACAATACTCATTCAAAGTAAAATAATATAATAAATAAAAATAAAAGAGAATAAATAAAAGGGGCGCCCTCAAGTCTAACCTCTGAAGTCGTCTCTCGGAAGTGCGGTACGCGGTTTTCGGAAGGGTTGATGCTCTGCAACTCCTCCGGTTCACTGGTTCAACATTTTCTTTCGTTGTTTCACTGTTTGGGCTGCTGTTTTTACTCTATTTTGCTGTTGTTTTTGCTGTATTTTCAGGTCACTGATTTATGGTAAATAAGGGACTATTTTAGAGGTTTTTATGGTGAAATTGGATTGTTTTTAGAGGGCGGAATTCAGTGGTTCGGGTGTAGTACAGGGGCTGTTTTTGGTGGTTACTGTGTAGCTTTCAGGGGCTGCTTTCAGTAGTTGCTTGGGTAATTTTCAGGGGCTATTTTCAGTGGTCAGGGGCTGTGTTTCAGGGGGCTATTTTCGGTGGGCAGGGGACTGTGTTTCAGGGGCTGTTTGGAGCTGTGATTTTCGGTGAATGGAGGGGCAGTTTCAGGGGTGTATTCGGTGATGATGCTTACTGTTTAGGGGGAGTGTTTTGGTGATGTTCCTATGCTATTTTTGGGAGAGTGTTTCGGTGATGTTCCTTTGCTGTTTTGGGAGAGTGTTTCGGTGATGGTAGAGAGGAGGAGAAGAGAGATTTATTTGCTTTGTTTTTTGTTGCTTTGGGCGTGAGTTGCTAGGGCTTCAAGGTTGGGTTTAGGCTTCTTTTTATAGGCAAAGGGTTGGGTTTTACCTTGTGTGAAAAGGGAAAGGATTTGTGTAATTATGGGAGATATTTTTAATTAGTGTGTGATTGGGAAAAATCTTTTAATTAGGGAAGTGATTAGATATGATTTGATTTAATTAGGAAGATGATATATTTGATTTTATTTGATTTGTTTTATTTAGGTTTGTAATTTAATCGAATTAGGAAAGCGTTTGATGAGATTTGATTTGTATCTTTTAATTAGGGAATGTGATTCGTTTGATTTTAGCATGTGTTTAATATGTGTTTTTGTTTAATTTGGAAGGTGATGGGCGTGACTGGACTCCTTGGGGGTGTATTCGAGCCAGTTTTCAGGGGCATTTGGGCGTGTTCAGGGGTTGACTTCAGGGGCTGGTTTGGGCGTGTTCAGGGACTCACTTCAGGGGCTGGTTTGGGCATGTTCAGGGGCTGACTTCATGGGCTGACTTCAGGGGCATTCGGGCGTGTTCAGGGGCTGACTTCAGAAGCTAATGGATGAAGGCTAATGGCGTGAGTGGCTGCTGCATGGATAATGGGCATGAGTGGTGTGAATTGGGGCTTGGTGTGTGACTTGCGGGGGTTTGGACTAAGGTTATGTTTTAAAACAGAAATCCAACAAGCGAACTCGAGGCTAAGCAAACGAATAAAATCCAACAAAATACTGATTTCTGACTTTTCCCTTCCGATGTCTTTTTCCCGCGAATTCCACAACTTAAAAGGTAGTGTCTCCATATGAGACTCATCATCGGGACTTATATGCAAAAATGCAGTGCCTACACCCTCCAAATCATTATAAAAGATAGACCAAATCATCAAAGTGGAGGGGCCTCTCTTCTTTACCTTGGACGGCAACACCACCAATAAAAAACCCTTGAGACTCTTATCTTCTTCTTCTTCAAGCCATCACCGAAACACACAAAAAAAAGAACCATAAGCCATCAGCGAAATACACAACAAAAAGAAACCCCAAAAACACCAAAAAAACAGCAGCCAAAATACCAAAAATAGCAACCCAAAACACCAAAAAACAACAACCAAATCACCAAAAAATAGCAGCCTAAACAGCCAAAATAACCTAAATACAGCAGCCAAAAACAACCAAAACAGCAGCCAAAAATAACTAAAAATAGCTGTCAAAAACAGCGCCAAAAAATAATCCAAACAGCAGCCAAAAAAGAAACCAAAAACAGCAACCAGCAAAATAGTAAAAATAGCAACCAGTGAAACAGTAAAAACAGAAACCAGAAAATAGCAAAAATCACAACCAACGAAACAGCAATCAGCAAAAACAGCATCTCACACCCAAGATGGTTCGGGAATGAAGCCCAAGGGTCGAAGCACCTCGCCATCAACTCAGCACAGTTCGGTAATGAAGCCCAGAGATCGAAGCATCTCATTGTTTTTGGTTGTTTTTTGCTGCTATTTTTGGTTGTTTTTTGCTCGTGTTTTGGTTATTTTTGCCTGTTATTTTTGGTTGTTTTGGTTGTTGTTGTTTTGGTTTCTCTCTCACTATTTTTTCTTATTTTTTCGGTGATGCCTTGCTATTTTTCTCTTTTTTCTTGTTGTTTCGGTCTTCTATAGGGTTTTTTGTGTCATTGTTGTCGTGAAAGAAGAAGAGAAGAGCTTTAGGGTTTCAAGTTTCCGTCCAAGTCCCCTCAAAAAGAAGAAAATAGTCTTCTTTTATAATGATTTGAAGGAATCTCCAAATAAGGAAACAAATCTTGGAAGTTTGGGAGATATATTCTCAAATTATTTTGGGAATAAAATACTAAAAATTTGGTGATGAGGAGATCTCAAATCTTGTAAATTAGTGAGGATGAGATTTCAAATCTCATTAAATTGGAAAGTGTTGATGATGAGATTTGGGCATGTGGATCGCATGGGGTTTTGGGTGTGTGGATGGATTGCAAAGGGTCTTAGGCATGTGGATGGATTGCATGGGCTTTGGGCCGTGTGGATGGTGTTGGTAAACGGCCACGAGTGCGCAGCGGAAAATTAAAAATTCTGATGCCGCTATCCCTTTGCCCAATTGTTGGGTTTCTCTAAGGTCCCAATGATCAATTTAAGCAATAAACATATGTGAATACATCAAATAAGTTGTGGAATACTTACAATGATCGGTTGAGCGATACGATGAACAAAAAAACTTCAAGCTTCCCTCCAAGGTGCTCTAGGCAGTGAGCAGAAATTTGGCCTCCAAATTCGGCCATGGATGATCTCAAGCTCCAAGCTTTGTGATGTGTATTCCATGCTTACGAGTGTTGTTCCCTATCACCTTCGCAAGACCCCGAATGTGTGCTAGCACTCCGAAAATTTTGCCATAAAATTTCCTTTGCTTCTTCTTCAACTCACGGTGAAACCAGTAGAAGAAGAAGAAAAACATCCCCTTGGGCGTGAAGGAGAGAAGAGAGAAGAGAGAAAATGTGTTAGGTTGTTTTGTTTTCCAAAAAAAAAAATAAGATATACCAAATTCAAAATTTGGTAAATGGCATTAAAGCCATCTAACCACCTACATCAATCAATCAAGTGACAAGTTGTCAAATAACTCAAAGTGACTAGACATCACATCAATCGATTGACTAGTGAATTGACGCTTCATGTGACTTATGGGCCGCACTTAAATTCGCAATGCGAGTGCGCCCGTAAACACACCCGGGCTCGGGTTCGTTAATTCCAAATTAACGAATTTTCCGTTGCGACGAAATTAAATCTAATTTAATTAAATAACTTTGCCTAGCAAAATTACTGTTCTCGTCGCTAACGAATTAATTCTAAATTAACTCGTTCGCCCGAATTAAAATCTAATTTTAATTCCGCGTCGAAATCCAATTTCGTATAATATATCGAATATATTATTTTATCGATTAATTCCAAATTAATCGTTCTCTCTCTTTTAAATAATATTTTATCCCAGATAAAATATCTCCGCAATTAATCCCAGATTAATTTTATCTCTCTCATTAATTAATCCCAGATTAATAAAGTGCGAGTCATACGTCATCGGTGAATCTTCGGGAAGCGACCCATGAGATCCCCGGATATATTGGCAGTAAATCCGGTCGTCGGACTATCCGAACACGTAAGTACCTAGTACTACGTTTTTACCGATTTACAAGACAAGGTTGGCTTCTAGCAAAGCGCCATGCCTACCCAATTCTCCAGAAATATTCTTACTGGAATATGTGATCTATATCAGGCGTATTATACGTAGCTTAGTACGTTGGTATGTTGCCTTCCATGTATGTCTTCCTTGAAGACTTATATAGTACCAATAGGCACAATGCCTTCTAGTACAACAACTAGTGTCCAACCTTAGTCAGTTTACATGGAATCCATTTCGGACATCATGGCACTTTGCCATTATAGGGAGTCGATACCTTGTATCACTTCCTCATACGTAGTCAATTCGTATTCCTCAATAAGATTGACATCTTTATGAGGTGTGATAAAAAACCCCCAGGTTGTTTTCTGACTCTCTCCGACCTACGTGGTTCTTGTGTATTCGAAGATTATTAGTATAGTTTCATCATTGATGAACTATTTGTGTTCCATTAAGGAATCGGTGCCTTGAACAGTATTACTCCGATTTTCATCGAGTTTTACTTTCCTCCCACTTACCACAGCATATAGGTGATCCTCTTAGGAAAACTGCATGGTGAGCAACAATTACATTTTCTCTTGTGAGTTGTATAAGTACTATACTTTGGTTTCCCAAGGATAACCCACAATTAGGCACTTATCTGATTTGGGTTTTAGTTTGGTATCATCCAAACATATGCCCAGCATTCCCAAATCTTTAGGAATTAGAAAACCCAGTTTCTTTCCTGTTCATATCTAATATGAAGTCTGTCAAATAGATTTTTATAGAACCTTATTCAAAATAATTTTTTGCACTGCTTATGCATATCCGTTGAAGGAAATGGTAGCTCAGAGCGACTCATGATCAACCTTATCATGTCCAACAAAATTCGGTTTCTCAGTTCGGACACACCGTCAAATTGACGTGTTCCGGGAGGAGTCCTCATTGAAAGAATACTATACTCTTTCAAGTATATTAGAAAATTATTGCTTAAGTATTTTCATCATGGTCTAACCGTGATGGTTTAATACTTTAGCCGATTTGTTTGTCTACTTCGTGTCAAAACCGTAAAGGTTTCCGATTTGTGTTTCAAAAGAAACACATAACCATAACGTGATGCCACATCCGTAAAGGTCACGAAACATTCATATCCACATCTAGCCTAGCAAGATATGGGCCCACTTACGTCACTATGAACGAGGGATAACAAATCGGTGGCACTTGTACTTTTACCAAGTAAAGGTGTTTCAGGCACTTTGCCTAATAAACTAGACTCGTATACTTCATTTGAATAGAATCAAATCTGTCCTAGTATCCACTCTTCAAAGTGTGGATATACGAGTCTTGTTAATTGTGTCCCAGACAACAATGCCACATATAAGTCTCAACTGATTAACTCAGTTTGAGCTATTTGTTTGTCATGTTATACATATGAGATTTATTTATATTCAAAATATAAATATGTTATTCACATCTAATGTGTTTATCTCAATATCATCTTTATAAAATGAAACACTTTAGTGTTCTAGAAAAAAAAGGTATATCCACAACGGATTAAACCCTGATATAGAGATAATGTATCTAGTCAAACCAGTTACATTTTAACAGTTTTCTCATTTAAGTACACACGCGAAGGGTAGTTCCTAAACTTAGGTTCTACGGTCCAAAACAGCGACTCTCGTCCCGTTTTCAATTCTCAGATTAATCTTATCTGAAGTCAGTATCCTGCTTGTCAGTAGATTCTGCATATCAGTACAATTTATGTACCACACTCAGTATCTAAAATCCAATTTTAATACTAGTAGTGAACATGCTTATGACAAACATGTTTGAAGTCGGAGCCTTGCACCGTCTTCAATTCCTTCATGTCTGCCTTGTCCATACGGTAGTCACGCTTCTGTGTCCCTGTTTGCCATAATTTAGGCAGACATCTTGGGATTTGTCATTTGTCTTCCCAGAAGATTATAATGATTTTGTCTTTGCCCCTTTTCCACACCCCAGAAGCCTTTGGCCAAGCCTTGGCCTTCTAGAATATCGAAGTAAGGTGCGCCTTGCGCTTCTCGCCTTATTGCAAACTTTGGCTTTGTCTCCTTGAGTATAGCCATTAACTCTCCAAGAGTTTACTATTGCAATTTGTTCTTCTAAGATCTAAGGATATATCTATGAAGATCCTTCAATTTCATTATCATACTATAAGGATCTAATCCTTAGTTCTGACTAAGAAATTAAGGAGTCTTTTTGGCAAGCTAATGGATTAAGCACTAAAGTTATCATCACCTGAATATTCCAAATATCATGTTCTACTATTTTATTAACTCCGAGCTTAGGCCTAAGATGTTATTTTATCAAATAAAGTAACTTCTTTGTTTTCAGGACTATCCTGCAATTTTATTCCCAATTTGAAAAATTAAAGTCATTTAATACATTTTCACCCAGGATTATGTTTTAAACAATAATTTTTCAATTATCTTGATTCTAATAGTCCAACTTTTTAATCAACGATTTTAGGTATTATTCATTATAATGATTACTATAGTCCAACTATATAATCAACTATAATTTGATTGATTAATTCAATTATATTGATTACTATAATCCAATTATAAAATCAACTATTAATTGAATAGTTTGAATACAGTCCAACTGTTTAATTAAAACAACATTAAATATTAGTCCAACTAATAAATAATTTATTTGACGAAATATTTGAAATGAGCGCGTATAGCAAGTAACTAAACGAATATTGCAAATTTAATACTTGCCTCCCACTATTTTTCGGCGAGCCTCTAACCCTCTGTGGAGTACTCGGGAAATCTTGTTTCCTAGTGGGCTAGGATCCCGTTAATAACACACAATCTTGACTTTGGCCAACAAATTGTATGATAATTAACTAGGTAGATCTCTAAGATCAATTGGATCCCATCCAATTCCTAGATCCAGTAGGTGGACATCAAAGTCCGAAACATATATCTTATATATGCCAATATATCAAATATATTGCCTAACCTTTTTCCTCTGAATCAACTAAGCCTTGGCTTTGGCACAACAAACTTAGTGATCCCAGTTAAGCGGAACTCATTGACCATGGAAAGCTTCGTAATCAATGTCGATGGACAAGAAGTGATCTTGACTTTGGCCAAAAAATCACAACTTGTACAAGACACCAATATGGAACAAAGCCTTCATGATTCAAACACATCCTCGACGGACAAAGGTCTTGACTTTGGCCAACAAACCAATGCCAGTCTTGGATCTTGAGTAAGAATCACTCAATGGAAGGAAAAACGCTTAATATGGTGTTGAGGGTTTTTTCGCGTGTAATTGGCAACCAATTAATTATCTTTGTTAAGGTCTCATCATCATACACCCTTAAGCATGCATTCTAAAGACATAATAAGGCGCGTATAAATAAATATAATAATGATATGCTGGATGATATTTAACACATTGTTCCTAGAAAAAATCTCTCCTTTTCCTCTCTCCCACTAGCACAAGTATTACTTCTACCCGATTACATAACACTTCTAAAGAAACCTCATTTACATTGAGGGGAATATGTGAGAAGAGAAATACAAAGAGTAAAGGTAATAGGCTGGACCGCAGGTCCAATTTAATAAATTCTAAATTTATTACAACAATTTCCAAAATTCCCCCCCCCCATCTAATATCCATCTGATATACATTATCATTCATACATCGTAATGTATTCACACAAGCATGTTATCAATCAATCTAATCCAATTAATTAATCTGAATATTAATGACCATCCAATGTTCAAACAACGATTTGATTTTGCGCGAGTCAAACTCGTTTTGCGAATAAGTACTCAAAGTACGAATTCTTGAATTAATTAAACTACAACATTAAATCCAATTTAATTTGTATTTAATACTAATTCATTTATTTAATTCCAAATTAAATATTACACTTTTTAATGTACCTTTACGACTTAGATTCCAAATCTAATCGTTACGGGTCTCAAAGCCCGATTAACATCCAATGTTATTTAATTTAAAGTCCAATGGGCTTTTAATTAATTTCTAAGGCATGGACTTTTGGTCAATATGGGTCAAACCCAAATACCAAAGCCCATTTAAGGAATCACCCTTATTTGCCAAGAAACCAATTTAGGCCCATTAAGCCCAATTAAAATATTAAAGGTCCATTAGTCATAATTGGACTTTATGGATGCGGTTTTGGGCCCAATTGGATCCAACCAATTTAGCCTAAACCTAACTTGGTACAACCAAGCCCAATAAGCGCAATTACAACTTTTAAGGCCCAATTCCAAAATAAGCCCAATTAATTTAATTTCAAAATTCAAAATTTCATAATCAAATTAATTAAGTGTATACCATATTTAATTACCCAAATTAACATTTTCAAACTCAAATTTGTACAATTAATTATGCTCATTATCATCAACTAATGTCCAGTTGAATCAAAAATCAATCATTTTCCATGCTAATACTCACGGCAATTTGGGGTTTTTCATGTCCGATTCGGTTTCAATCCAATTAAATCCATAATCAACATTTCCCAAGTCATTTCAACTCATCCAATGAATCAAACAACAAAAATCACCATGACTTCTAGGGTTCATCCAATTCGGCCAAGCATAAGATTTGGGCAAAAATTGATCCAATCAAATTTTCATGAAATTGATCCAATACAACTTCAATTAAACGTCATTTAAGCATACTCAATCAAGTAATTTTATCAAATCATGCTCAAATACAATTTACCCGATTTTAACCCTAAATCAAGTTTCATGCTCAAATGGCTCAAGATACCATTGTTGGGTTTCTCTAAGGTCCCAAGGATCAATTTAAGCAATAAACATGTGTGAATACATCAAAGAAGTTGTGGAATACTTACAATGATCGGTTGAGCGATGCGATGAACACAAAATCTTCAAGCTTCCCTCCAAGGTGCTCTCGGCAGTGAGCAGAAATTTGGCATCCAAATTCGGCCATGGATGATCTCAAGCTCCAAGCTTTGTGATGTGTATTCCATGCTTACGAGTGCGGTTCCCTATCACCTTCGCAATACCCCGAAAGCGTGCTAGCACTCCGGAAATTTTGCCATAAAATTTCCTTTGCTTCTCCTTCAACTCATGGTGAAACTAGTAAAAGAAGAAGAAAAACAGCCCCTTGGGCGTGAAGGAGAGAAGAGAGAAGAGAGAAAATGTGTTAGGTTGTTTTGTTTTCCAAAAACAAAAATAAGATATACCAAATTCAAAATTTGGTAAATGGCATTAAAGTCATCCAACCACCTCCATCAATCAATCAAGTGACAAGTTGTCAAATCACTCAAAGTGACTAGACATCACATCAATCGATTGACTAGTGATTTGACGCTTGATGTGACTTGTGGGCCGCACTTAAATTCGCAATGCGAGTGCGCTCGCAAACACTCCCGGGCTCGGGTTCGTTAATTCCAAATTAACAAATTTTTCGTTGCGACGAAATTAAATCTAATTTAATTAAATAACTTTGCCTAGCAAAATTACTATTCACGTCGCTAACGAATTAATTCTAAAATAACTCGTTCGCCCGAATAAAAATCTAATTTTAATTCCGCGTCAAAATCCAATTTCGTATAATATATCGAATATATTATTTTATCGATTAATTCCAAAATTATCGTTCTCTCTCTTTTAAATAATATTTTATCACAGATAAAATATCTCCGCAATTAATCCCAGATTAATTTTATCTCTCTCATTAATTAATCCCAGATTAATAAAGTGCGTGTCATACGTCATCGGTGAATCTTCGGGAAGCGACCCATGAGATCCCCAGATATGTTGGCAGAAAATCTGGTCGTCGGACTATCCGAACACGTAAGTACCTAGTACTACATTTTTACCGACTTACAAGACAAGGTTGGCTTCTAGCAAAACGCCATGCCTACCCAATTCTCCAGAAATATTCTTACTAGAATATGTGATTTATATCAGGCGTAGTATACGTAATATTGTGTATTTCGATCCAGCATCGGATGTCACGTGCAAGGCTTGGGGCTGGAATTGTGTCTGCCCCGTACGAAGCACATATCGGATCTCTGGTAACTAGTCTCTATAATCGGATAAACATTACCTAGTCATAATATCCCTATAGCTGCAGCATATAAGAAAACGAGTTACATATCCTACGTGATCATCATCTCCACTATTACTGGAGTGATACTTCCATCTCGACATCACACCCAATACACTACAATTCTCAATATACCCAGAAGAGGCGTACACAGAACCTGTTAAAGCCCTGGATGATCAAAACCAACGTATATTGCTTGTCGCAAGTATTAGCGGTGCAAGTCTTAGGTTAAAACCAAATACACCTACCCTGATTCGGACTTCCATATACACATAGTCTGTTGGACAATTATGACCCATAGCGTCACTATTTGTACAGATCATGGTGATGTTGTACAAATTAACTATATGACAAAGGAGATTGCTCTCTTATCATTTGTGATTAGATCACCAAGATGTATAAATGATAGGAGGTCCCTGTGATTTGTTCCAAGATTGAGAAGATATGAGACAGTATCAATCCATGAAGGATAAATCGTTAAATATCCCTAGTCAGAGTATTATCGAGATTGGACATCGATAATGCGTAAAAGACTAGTATTACACTTGTGCGTGTTGTGAGGGCATAACGTCATAGTTCTCATATATTTGGGTATAGGATACTCATGCAAGTTTAGTAGGAGGTTGTGTTTTACCGATGGTATGGGAAACAGATTCGCTCTGTATAGACCCCATCGGAATTCCATTGGTTGTATGACTATGTGTCTATGGAAGTCTGAAATCAGGGTAGGTGTATTTGGTCTTAACCTGAGACTTGCACCGCTAATACTTGCGACAATCAATATACTTTGGTTGTGGTCGTCCAGGGCTTTAACAGGTTCTGTGTACGCCTATGCTGGGTATATTGAGAATCGTAGTGTGTTGGGTGTGATGTCAAGACGGAAGTATAAATCCAGTCATATGGAGATGATGATCGCACAAGGATACATAATTGGTTCTCTAAGGGTTGCAACCATCGGGATAATATGACTTGGTCATGATTATCCGATAATAAAGAGACTAGTTGCTAGTGATTCGATATATGCTTCGTACGGGGCAGACATTGTACCAGTCCCAGGCCTTGCATGTGATCATCCGATACTGGAACGAAATACACAATACTACGTATACTACACCTGATATAGATCTCTTATTCCTGTAAGCATATTTCTGGAGAATTGGGTAGGCATGGTGCTTTGCTAGAAGCCAATCTTGTCTTGTAAATCGGTAAAAGCGTAGTACTAGGTACTTACGTGTTCGGATAGTCCGACGACCGAATTTACTGCCAACATATCTGGGGATCTCATGGGTCGCTTCCCGAAGATTCACCGATGATGTATGACTCGCACTTTATTAATCTGGGATTAATTAGAGAGAGAAAATTAATCTGGGATTAATTACGGAGATATTTTATCTGGGATAAAATATCAATAAAGAGAGATAACTATTAATTTAGAATTAATCGATTAAATAATATATTCGAAAAATTAATCATTTAATTACGTCGTAACGAAAAATTCGTTAATTTGGAATTAGCGAACCCGAGCCCGAGATGGTTTACGAGCGCATTCGCATTTCGAATTCGAGTACGGCACGTAAGTCAAATCAAGCGTCAAATCGCTAGTCACATCAAGCGTCAAATCATTAGTCACTTTGAGTGATGTGACAACTTGTCACTTGATTGATTGAGTGATGTGACTTGATGGAAGTGGTTGGAAAGCTTTTTGAAAGCTTTATTGATATATATTAATATTTTAATGTTTGGTATATGTTATTGATTTTGGAAATCAATTAAAATGATGTACACTTTTCATCTCTCTCTCTCTTGGTTCACTATTTTTGGAGCCAAAATTGCTCATTCTTCTCTCTCGGCCAACAGGCCATTTCTTCTTTTTTCCTTCACTGGTTTGACCGTATAAAGCAAAGAGAAGATAAGGAATTTTTGTAGCAAAAATTCCTAAGTGCTAGCACACCATAAGAGCCATACAAAGGTGATAGGGAACTCACTTCATGAGCAAGGAATCAACACAAGCTTGGAGCTTGATGGAGGACCTCACATGGCCGATTCTTGGAGGAAAGGAGCAGCTCACTGCCGAGACTTGGAGGAGGCATAAAGTTGATTTTTGTTGTCCACCGCGTCGCTCAACCGTTCGATGTAAGTATTCCGTAACTTCCTCGATTGTATTCACATGTGTTTTATGCTTGATTATTCGATCCTCGGGACCGTAGAACTCCAATAATGGTTAGTGGGAGCGCACTGACAGTAAAAGTCCTATAAATAATAATGACATGTCATTTCTTGGAAATGAAATTTCCTAAATTACAATCGGTGAAAGCTTGGCTTTTATGAAAACTCTCCGAGAAATCGTACATTGAAAAATGTACGCGCCCTGGTGTCTCATACGCTTTGAGCATATGCAGTCACAAACAGGCCAATCCAAATAATAGTCACTGGATTGAAATTAAGAACATCTTTTAGTTTCTTAGAGAACTAAGGATGTTGTCTTAAACTATGGAGAATGAGAACTTGAAGTGACTAGGTTCACTACTGCAAGTTTCTAGACCGATAAAACGACTAAAAGTCACAAACGGTACTATACAGTTTGAATAACGGAACAGTGAGCTGGAAATCTTCCATGCAAGATACTGTTACCGAATAAACAACAAATGCGGGTTATTACTGCAGCTGAGGCAGCAATAGAAGCCTTCTGGATTGATAATAATCCTAATCAGATTAGGAATAGTTATATTAGCCGCTGAGCTAGGCTTCAGCACAGGCTAAATAATAAATGGTCTCATCAACGATCCAGATAAATACTTCGATATTCATCTGATTCGTTCAGATCATACATCGTGGCGATGTGATGATCGAATAAATCGCATCAGATGATAATCATGCAAATCCACTGACGAAAAGCCTTTTCTCAGTAATTTGAGCGAATCGGACATAGTTCGGGTGTCATACACTCAAGTGACTCGCTATAGGCCAAGTGGGAGATTGTTGGACAATTATGACCCATAGCTTCACTACTTGTATAGATCATGGTGATGTTGTACAAATTAACTATGTGACAAAAGAGATTGCTCTCTTATCATTTGTGATTAGATCACCAAGATGTATAAATGATAGGAGGTCCCTGTGATTTGTTCCTGGATTGAGAAGATATGAGACAGTATTAATCCATGATGGATAAATCATTAAATATCCCTAGTCAGAGTATTATCGAGATTAGACATCGATAATGCGTAAAAGGCTAGTATTACACTTGTGCGCGTTATGAGGGAATAACGGCATAATTATCATATATTTGGGTATAGGATACTCATGAAAGTGTAGTAGGAGGTTGTGTTTTACCGATGGTACGGGAAACAACTTTGCTCTGGATAGTCCCCCTCGGAATTCCATTGGTAGTATGACTATGTCTCTATGGAAGTCCGAAATCAGGGTAGGTGTATTTGGTCTTAACCTGAGACTTGCACCGCTAATACTTGCGATAATCAATATACTTTGGTTGTGGTCGTCCAGGGCTTTAACAGGTTCTGTGTACGCCTCTGCTGGGTATATTGAAAATCGTAGTGTGTTGGGTGTGATGTCAAGACAGAAGTATCACTCCAGTCATATGGAGATGATGATCACGTAGTGATACAAAACTGGTTCTCTAAGGGTTGCAACCATCGGGATAATATGACTTGGTCATGATTATCCGATAATAAAGAGACTAGTTGCTAGGGATCCGATATATGCTTCGTACGGGGCAGACACTGTACCAGTCTCAGGCCTTGCATGTGATCATCCGATACTGGATCGAAATACGCAATACTACGTATACTATGCCTGATATAGATCGCTTATTCCTGTAAGCATATTTCTGGAGAATTAGGTAGGCATGGCGCTTTGCTAGAAGCCAACCTTGTCTTGTAAATCGGTAAAAGCGTAGTACTAGGTACTTACGTGTTCGGATAGTCCGACGACCGAATTTACTGCCAACATATACGGGGATCTCATGGGTCACTTCCCGAAGATTCACCGATGACGTATGACTCGCACTTTATTAATCTGGGATTAATTAGAGAGAGAGAAAATTAATCTGGGATTAATTACGGAGATATTTTATCTGGGATAAAATATCAATAAAGAGAGATAACGATTAATTTAGAATTAATCGATTAAATAAAATATTCGATATATTATACGAAATTAGATTTCGACGCGGAATTAAAATTAGATTTTAATTCGGGCGAACGAGTTAATTTAGAATTAATTCGTTAGCGACGTCAATAGTGATTTCGCTAGGCATAATCATTTAATTACGTCGCAACAGAAAATTCGTTAATTTGGAATTAGCGAACCTGGGCCCGAGATTGTTTGCGAGTGCATTCGCATTTCGAATTCGAGTGCGGCACGCAAGTCAAATCAAGCGTCAAGTCGCTAGTCACATCAAGCGTCAAATCATTAGTCACTTTGAGTGATGTGACAACTTGTCACTTGATTGATTGAGTGATGTGACTTGATGGAAGTGGTTGGAAAGCTTTTTGAAAGCTTGATTGACATATATTAATATTTTAATGTTTGGTATATGTTATTGATTTTGGAAATCAATTAAAATGATATACACTTTTCATCTCTCTCTCTCTCTTGGTTCACGATTTTTGGAGCCAAAATTGCTCCTTCTTCTCTCTCGGCCAACAGGCCATTTCTTCTTTTTTCCTTCACTGGTTTGACCGTATAAAGCAAGGAGAAGATAAGGAATTTTTGTAGCAAAAATTCCTAAGTGCTAGCACACCATAGGAGCCATACAAATGTGATAGGGAACTCACTTCATGAGCAAGGAATCAACACAAGCTTGGAGCTTGATGGAGGACCTCACATGGCCGATTCTTGGAGGAAAGGAGCAGCTCACTGCTGATACTTGGAGGAGGCAGAAAGTTGATTTTTTTTGTCCACCGCGTCGGTCAACCGCTCGATGTAAGTATTCTGCAACTTCCTCGATTGTATTCACATGTGTTTTATGCTTGATCAATCGATCCTCGGGACCGTAGAACTCCAACATAGTCATACTACCAATGGAATTCCGAGGGGTCTATCCAGAGCAAAGCTGTTTTCCGTACCATCGGTAAAACACAACCTCCTACTACACTTGCATGAGTATCCTATACCCAAATATATGAGAACTATGTCGTTATACTCCCACAACGCGCACAATTGTAATACTAGTCTATTCCGCATTATCGATGTCCAATCTCGATAATACTACGACTAGGGATATTTAATGATTAAACCTTTATGGATTGATATTGTCTCATATCTTATCAATCCAGAACTAATCATATGGACCTTCTATCATTTATACATCTTGGTAATCTAATTACAAATGAAAGAAGAGCAATTTCCTTTGTCACATAATTAATTTGTACAATAACACCATGATCTGTACAAATAGTGATGCTATGGGTCATAACTGTCCAACACCAAGACCCATTTTTTTTTACTCTACAAGCCTAGGCATGTTACTATATATTCTAAGCATAAAAACTCATAAAACATGCAAAGAACATAAACCTAAACATGCTAACTATCATAATAACTCTAATTAAAATAAAGAAAGAAAAAGACTTACTTGACCCGAAGACTCCTCCAGTCCTCCCTCCAATCTACAAGATTTTCTCGAACTCAGCAAGCTCTTCCACCTTCCAAATAGCCACCCAAGTGTGTGGCCTCCAAAGGTGCACACACCAAAGCCAAAACTCAACGGCAAGACTACGCCTTGAGTGCACGGGTATTTTGCCCTTGGTGCTAGCCTAGGCAAATACCTCAAAACTTTTAACTTGAGATTCCTCTAGTCAATTAGACTTAAGGATCCTCAAAATCAGTGGCTTACTCTTAAACTTTAGAGTTGCTCACTTATATAAACCCAAGATATGAAAGGTTTTTGGTGTAAAAATTTGTAAAGAATTCATTGGGCTTATATGGGTGCTCCAAAGACAACAAAATTAATTAAGAATCCAATGTGGGATAAATGCTAATTAAATCTTATTCATTTTTCCAATTCCCAAATGGCCCCTATCGTCATTCACCAATCCCTAAGCCACTTTGGAACCTCATAAATGATTTGTTCAATAATTAAACACATTGAACCATTTATGAACAATTCCTACAGCAATCATATATGCTGTTAAATTTGTATTGTGCACTGTTAACCATTGATTTCGACTTTGTTGTGTGTGACCTTTTGGGTTCCCCTCAAGTTGGACATGAAATGAATCGTGATAATTTAATCGAACATAAATTATCCTCCTATCAGATGGTCGTTTGATTTCAATGACCAAGGTTGACATCTAGCAACATGCCAAGGCCCCCAAATGAGAAGGAAAGATATATAACCATTATGTATGCGATTTACATATGATACGGTCTCTCGCCTCACTGTATCCCCACCATTTGACCTAGGGTATGGAAAGTGTCTACCCATATAGTCAAAGGTATGATGTTGATGTTGGGAAGCGGCCGCGAGTGCGCAGCGGACAATCAAAAATTATGAAATTATGATGCCGCTATCCCTTTGCCCAATACCCATTTGTTTTTATTATTCTACAAGCCTAGGCATGTTACTATATATTCTAAGCATAAAAACTCATAAAACATGCAAAGAACATAAACCTAAACATGCTAACTATCATAAGAACTCTAATTAAAATAAAGAAAGAAAATGACTTACTTGAACCGAAGACTCCTCCAGTCCTCCTTCCAATCTACAAGCTTTTCTCGAACTCAGCAAGCTCTTCCACGTTCCAAAGAGCCACCCAAGTGTGTGGCCTCCAAAGATGCACACACCAAAGCCAAAACTCAACGGCAAGACTATGCCTTGAGTGCAGGGGTATTTTGCCCTGGGTGCTAACCTAGGCAAATACCTCAAAACTTTTAACTCGAGGTTCCTCAAGTCAATTAGACTTTAGGATCCTCAAAATCAGTGGCTTACTCTTAAACTTTAGAGTTGCTCACTTATATAAACCCAATATATGAAAGATTTGATGCAAAAATTTGTAAAGAATTCATTGGGTTTATATAGGTTCTTCAAAGACAACAAAATTAATTAAGAATCTGATGTGGGATAAATGCTAATTTAATCTTAGCCATTGGATCTTAATTTAGTGGTTTAATGAGATTATAAAACCCTAATATAAGTTTGGGCCGAATTGGAATTCAAAACAAATAACAAATAAAAAAATTTACTATTCATATTACTACTCACGTTTTTTTATTTATTTATTCCAATTCCCAAAGTGCCCCTATCGTCATTCACCAATCCCTAAGCCACTATGGAACCTCATAAATGATATGTTCAATAATTAAACACATTGAATCATTTATAAACAATTCCTACAACAATCATATATGCTGTTAAATTTGTATTGTGCACTGTGTAGGCATTGCATTTTTGCATGTGAAACCCAATGATGAGTCTCAGTTGGAGGCACTACCTTTTTAGTTAAGGATATTGCGGGAAACGGTCGTCAGAAGGGAATCGGTATTTCGTTAGATCCTTGTTCACTTATTTAGCGTCAAGCTCACTTGTTGGACCTCCGTTTAGATCACCTTTAGCCTAAAAAAAACCCGCAAACCTTTTAACCTTGAACCCAAACCCTTTTAAACCAAGCCCATACACGCCTAACCCACTCACCAAGCCCATACACGCCTAACCCACTAACCAAGCCAAACCAAGCCACATTAAGCCCACACCACATTAGGCCCACACGCCCATCACCCAAATTAAATTAAATATTAATTAGATAATGTAATTGAATTAAATAAAATAATTAAATCATTTACCAATTACCATATACTAAATTAAAAAGATGTCATGCCTAATTAAATCACTCATAACCAATTTAAAGATATTGACTTCCTAATCTAAACCAATCTTGTCTCCATCAAATCTTTGACTTTCCTTGCTCAACACTAAATCAAATCCCTTCCTTGTGAGACAAGGAGTAGCCCTAGCCCTTGTCTAAAAAAACAACCCATAATCTCCAACCCTAGCTCTTTAACTCACGCATATACAAAACAAAAGAAATAACCCTAGAGCCACTCACTCCACGACACGCCAATTGCCACAAACCACACAACACTCAAGCCTTGAACTGCCTTCACTTGTAGCCAAAAGCCACGCACGTCCCCTTCACTCACTATCAAATAGCCAACACAAACCCTAAACTAATAACCACTCTCTCGTTCCTCACCCACGCAGCGAACCACTCCTAAAGACACACATTTTGCACATCCACGTGAAGCCATCCAAGCAAACAGAACATAACCCTAACGCCCCTAGATCACAAAAGACACAGCCCTAAGCCATTCACACACCTACAACCGAACTGCCCATTTACACACACAGCCTAGCCACCTGCCCACTCACGCACCGGCCGCCACTCCACACCTAGCCTTCATCAGCCCCATAGACACCTCACCTTTCCTCACGCATCAACAGCCCCTCACGATATAACCATTACTTCACGCCCTCCTCTCACGCAAAATCATGCATTCAAAAGCCCCTCACACTTGAACCATACAAACAACTAGCCAAAACAGCCCCATCTATTCACGTCAAAGAAAACTGCCCAGCCCACTGCCGTATAACACCATAAAAACTGCACCAAATCAGTCCCTAAACTATCTCAAAATCACCCCAAAACAGTGAGCAAACAACCCCAAAAAAACCGCCAAAACAGTCCTTGAAACACCCCAAAACAGTATCTTTGAAGACCTGAAACAGTGAGCAGAAAATACAGAGGAAATAGCAGCAAAACGGAGGCCAAACATCAATCAAAACAGCAAAACAGTGAGCTAAGATGCTAAACTAGTGAACCGGAGAAGCTGAGGAGCTTTACCCTTCCGATCCCCGTGAAACGCAAGTCCGAAAGTTGGCAAAAAAGGTTAGACCTGAGGGTATTTTCTACATTCGTTTTTCTGTTTTATTTTTATTATTTATTGAGTATTGTTCGCATGATTATTATGTTAAAATGCATGTTGTGGCCCTTGAGTAGATAAATATGCATGTATTACGAAATATTGTATGTTGTGGCCTTGGAATAAAATAAAAGATGTGTCAACTCTCGCGGTACATCGGATGGAAACCCGGACATAAATTTCATAGCCGATTCCGAATGGACGGTAGTATGATCTGTACTCGGGATACAACTCCACGTACCGCTTGAGTAAACGGCACCTTCTTTTGTTTTATATTGCTTTGATTTATTTATTTTTCGTCATTTAAATTCCGCATGTTACTTGTTTATACATGATGTGATCGAGCGCATGGGCTTAGTAAGTCGGATTAAAGTTCCCCTATTTGGAGGGGTTAAAACTCTTTACCATGATGCTTTGCCGCGCCGGTTGATGTGTGTTCGGTTGAATGTAAGAAATATTCAATCGGGCATACTAAGTTTGATATTATTGTCTTTATTCTTTATATGCATGATGCGATCGATTGCATGGGCTTAGTAAGTCGGATTAAAGTTCCCTTATTTGGAGGGGTTAAAACCATTTACCATGATGCTTTACCGCTCCGGTTGATGTGTGTTCGGTTGAATGTAAGAAATATTCAATCGGGCATACTAAGTTTGATATTATTGTCTTTATTCTTTGTATGCATGTGGTGATCGAGTGCATGGGCTTAGTAAGTCGGATTAAAGGTCCCCTATTTGGAGGGGTTAAAACCATTTACCACGATGTTTTGCCGCGCCGGTTGATGTGTGTTCGGTTGAATGTAAGAAATGTTCAATCGGACATACTAAGTTTGATATTATTGTCTTTATTCTTTGTATGCATGATGCGATCGAGTGCATGGGCTTAGTAAGTCAGATTAAAGGTCCCCTATTTGGAGGGGTTAAAATCCTTTAACACGATGTTTTGCCGCGCCGATTGGTGTATACTCGATTGGATGCGAGATGAGTTCAATAGGATACGTGAGGTCCCACATTATGGATTTGTTTGTCTATGAATGTGTTGCATGCATCAGGTCTGGTTCAGTTCGAACGCGTTCTCGAACGCCACACGAACGTGAACCTTCTGTTTACCGTTCGAACGCGTTCTCGAACGCTACGCGAACGCGCATGCATTTTCTTAGTGTTTCATGCATCAGGTCTGGTTCTGTTCGAACGCGTTCTCGAACGGTATACGGAAGCGAACCTTCTGTTTACCGTTTGAACTCGTTCTCGAACGCTACGCGAACGCGCACCCACTGAACTGAGTCATTTTCATCAGATTTCATACATAATTGTTCCTAGTAGCTATCCCTTCGTATGATGAACCTGATTGCTTCTCTGTATTACGCAAGATTGTGTAGGTGTCGTTCATCTGTATTCCCCACATGTATGAGTACAATGTGTAACATATTACAATTCATATATCCATGTCGTTATAGCATTTGAGTTTTATTCCTTGTGATATATCGGATGGAAACCCAGACATAAATTCCGTAGCCGATTCCGAATGGACGGTAGTGCGGTCTGTACTTGGGATACAATTCCACGTACCACTTGGAAAAATGCTCACATGTGTGTTTGTGTCCATATTAGTTATCTTCTTTTGCACCACGTCATAGCATGCTTACTTTAAATGCCTAATTGCATCCTTAAGTGTCTTTTTGCATTACGTACTTAATTGACTCTTTTATTTAAACATGGACATGTAATGGCTATTTGTTTATGCTTCCGCACGTATAAGTATGACGTATCTATGAAATCACATGTTCGTCATTATTTGATTCGCCTTTATGTGTGCTTGCGTGGTTAGTGTGTGCTTGTGTTTCCATGAAAACAATATGCCAATGAAATTGTATGTTCGTTGCTACTTTGATGTACTTTCAAGCATGCAATCTTAGATGTGAAATACATGAATTTAGGTGTAAGTTTTATCTTTGTGCATATGGATTTAGAAGCATGATACTCTTGGAAATAAGTGTTACTTAAGCTTGATTAAATTATTACACAAATCATTTCATTACAAGTGACATAAGTAAGGGACCATTCTGAACCCAACAGTTTGAGGTCTTCCCTTGCGAGGGGTGAGTGCGGCCTTAAATCTCATTTTCCCAGTCCACACCGGGTGGCGACTCCATTATTCTCCGGTTTAGTCCCCCGTGGCTACTCCGTACTCCCGACTAGGCCACGAGCCTAGAACAGCATGCGTCGCCCAGTTCCTGTGTTCCCACACACTGTTAACCATTGATTTCGACTTTGTTGTGTGTGACATTTTGGGTTCTCCTCAAGTTGGACATGAAATGAATCGTGATCATTTAATCGAACATAAATTATCCTCCGATCAGATGGTCGTTCGATTTCAATGACCAAAGTTGACATCTAGCAACATGCCAAGGCCCCCAAATGAGAAGGAAATATATATATTGTTCCCTTCCAAAGGGTAAGTTCTTACGTGTTACTCACTCGCCCGCCACTGGAAACACCACTTCTTGTCCAACTTGCATGTGTTAAGCATACCGCTGGTGTTCATCCTAAGCCAAGATCTAACTCTCCATGAGATTCATAGTTGGATTACTTATAACTTCCTTGTTCGTAGACAAAGCTGATTCTGAGAGGTGGGGTTTAAGTTGGATATATATCATTACTCACCACGAAATGGTGTTGTATGATGTCTGAGAGATGCAATACAAGACCTAAGATATGCAATATGTAGGAATACTCAAACTATGATTCTTTAGCAAATTTGAAATTAATTTATGTAGGTGTAGGCATTGCATTTTTGCATATCAGCCTGATGATGAGTCTCGTATGGAGACACTATCTCTTTAGTTGTGAAAGTCGCGTGAAACTGACGTTGGAAAGGTAAAATTGGAAAATGGAATTTTCGTTGGATTTAACTCGCTTGTTTCGCTTCGGGTTCGCTTGTTGGACCTCTATTTTAAAACACACTAAACCCATTAAATCACATCTCACAAATTAAATAATTAAAACATTTAAAACACATGTCACAAATTAAATTGAATTAAAATTAATTAAAATTAAATTAAATAACTAAATAAAATCCAATTAAATAACTAAATTGAAATTAAATTAAATAGCTAATTAAAATCCAATTAAACTAAATCAAATTAAAGTCCAATCCAATTATAACCAATTAAATTAAATTCACAAATTAAATTAAATTAAACTAAATCTAATTAAATTAAATTTCAAATTTAAATAATTCACTCACCAAATTTAAATAATTCATTGCCTTAAATAATTAAAATAAATACACACATAAATTTAATTAATTTCTTGTTTCCTTTTCAAAACCATCCAAACCCTAATTCCTCTCTCACGTCCCTCTCTCTATATAACTCAAACCAACCCTAGGGCTCTCGGGGGACTCACGCATACACAAAGAAAAGAAACCCTAGCTCCTCACTCTCACGGCTCTCTTCCTTCTTTTGTTTTTCATTGGGGAGAGAACATTCCTTAAAGAAATATTCAAACTCCTAAATCTGGTGTGGAGTGTGTGCTGGTACTTCTTCTCCTCGGCGGGCAATCTTCATTGGCCTCTCGATCATCACCAGATGCACCTTCAACATTATCACTTCCAGACCTGCTATCATCTTCCCGGATCCATGCCACAACACTAGAATCAAACTGTCCCCCAATCAAACCCTAGGAGCACCATACAACCGGCCATACACAGCAGCCCCCCCTTCTCATTTGTTCACTGACCATCACAAACAAACCCTAACCCTAAAGCTTCACGGCCGCACTCCACGATCTCTCTCGACCCCTCACCAAAGCAAGACAGATAGCAACAACAAACCTCTTCTTCATCGAGCAAAACAAAGGACAAAACCTAAAAGAAGATAACACTGCCCACAACCTTCAGCAGCCCCTCAGATAATCACAAATTGCCTCTCCCACATCGGCTAAAATAGCCTTCACAGACCAAAAATCCTTCGGCCAAGACACGGACCCACACTACTACACTCATGCCAATTGCCTTTCCAGCCTTTCAACTCCATTCACTACCCTCACCAATTGCCTTCAAACAGCTCACGCCCACTCACAGCCTGCGCACCCTTCACGCATCAACAAACACTGCCCCAAGTTCAAGCTACAGCTCACGCCACCTGCCCCTTAATCAAACGCAACTAACTGCCCCAAACCACGCCAAAGCAAACCCTTCATGCCATTAGCCAAGCCTTGCCCACGAATCAGCCCCTCACAGCCGCACCTGGCACATTCACTCAACAAGCAACGCCCCACGAGCAAGCCCACTCGTCAGCCCACAAGAAGCCTGCCTCACGCCCTAAACCAAACAGCCCTCCTTCACTCAGCCGCCTCACGCCCTAAACAGCAACATACAGCTCACGCACCTGATTTTCTATGAACCAGCCCACTTAGCCGAACCTGCACTCACTGCTAACTACCCTTCTACAATTCTGCACCTGAACAGCCACAAACCTGCCCTCCAAATCACCTCAAAACAGCCCCCATAAACCCCTGAAACTGTCCAGATTTTAGCCACAAAACTGCATCAAAAACTGCACAAAACAGTCCCCAAAACTGCACAAACCAGTCCCTTAATTACCCCAAAATAGCGACAAGAAAATACAATAAAAACAGCAGCGAAACGGAGTAAAAACAGCAGTCCGAACAGCAAAAAACGAGGGAAAATGTTGAGTAGACAAATCGGAAAAGCATCGGATCAATCTCCCTTCCAACGGACGTGTAACGCCCTTTCTTAGACGACAAAAGAGGTTAGACCTGAGGGCACCCTTTTTTACTCATCTTCTTTATTTTTGTTTTATTTATTTTGATATATAATTGCATGAGAGTCGTTTGAAGCAGATGTGATTATTGGATGAGTGGGATATGTGTTCCCCTTTTATGGTATATCGGATGGAAACCCGGACGTAAATTCCATAGCCGATTCCGAATGGACGGTAGTATGGTCTGCACTCGGGATACAATGCCACGTACTACTTAAGATACACATATCTCGTCTCATCCAAATTTGTATTTGAGCATGTTATAGTCTTTAGGTTATTCGTTTATTATTTAAAGCATGGTTTAATTTAGTTTGTTATTTATTTGTTAAAGCATATTTAGGTTGTTCCGTATGCATGTTATTAGTTTATGATGTGTTTGGATAATGATTTATACATGTTGATTTAATGGTTCAATATGCTCGTTGTGTTACATTGCGTGGAGTTATTTGGATGAAAGCATGTTAGATCTAAGTACCCTTGAGCATGATTATTGAGTAGACTTGGTTAGTTCATTGCAAAAATATATCATCACAAGTGACATAAGTAAGGGACCATTCCGAACCCAACGGTTTGAGGTCTTCCCTTGCGAGGGGTGAGTGCGGCCTTAAATCTTTATCCCGGTTCACACTGGGTGGCGACTCCATGTTATTTCGTACTTCCCAACTAGGCCGCGAGCCTAGAACAGCGTCGCCCAGGTTCTGTTGTCTACAGTTTGGCGACTCCACTGGGGATAGAGAATCGGCCCTGAAATCATGTCTTGGGATGTTTGTGATTTGTGCTTTAATTAACCGTGTCTATAGTGGGTTGAAGGGGTTTAGTTAAAGGCATTGTCAGCGAGAGCCTTCATCAGCGAGAGCCTTTTTCCGCACTCCCGTAAACCCATATGTGAACCTTAGTCGTAGAACTAGTAGAAATTATTTTTTTTTTATGTTGATGTTTTGGACCGTCGTCATTTGGATCCAGTTGGACCTTTTGTCAAAAGATGTGAACTTGTTGGGCCATTTAAACTGGGACGAGTTCGTGTCCTTTGACAGTTGGGCCAAAAGCTTCTAAAATGTCGATGGGCCATTTTATTTTTCGGCCTCTTATCATTTGAAGTTGTTTAGCCATGTTATCGCAAAGTGTAAACCTGTTTGACCTTTTCAACTGGGACAAGTTTGCACCCCGCAATAGTATGATTGAATACTTTAAAATGATAATGGGCCAACTAGTGTAAAAAATTTTAAATGAGCTTATATATTACATACATTGCACGTATCTCATGCATACACGCATCATGTTAACCCCGTGTCTTAAAAGCCATCATAGATATCTGTTGGGTTAAGAAAAAGAAGACTTTTTAAAAAAAGAGTTTAGCAAACATGGATAGCGAGGAAAAGGAAATCAAGAAACAGAAAACCTCACGGCAAGGATAGAAAGACCATTGGGGGGCCTTCAAAAAAAAGAAAGAAAAAAAAGAGAAAAAAAGAAGAAAAAAAAAGAAGAAAAAAAAATTGTTTGTTTTTAGTCCTTGATAGTTAGACATAAGTCCGATGATGAAATTGATTGCTTTAGAGTGAAACTTTAGAAACGATAAACCATTGACGTGCTTTTATCTGACGCTTTGAGTAATTGATCTATGTTAGACTCGTAAGCACCTGATTATGGTTCTTAGCGGTGAAAACCTGAGTAGTTAGCAAAGTGACTAGTCGAAGAAATTGTAGGTCGGTGAATGACCATTTGCTTAGATGTCTATCCTGACTTGCTTGTGTTATGATGTGTGGTATGGTTGAAAATAAAAGAAAAGTCTCTAAAGTAAAAAAAAGTAGACCGCCTATAACCGATAAGCGTGAAGCTACCCATGGGCGAGTATTAGGACCACCATGAGGAGAAATGCTACCTTAAAGGGTAGGTGTGTCAAAGAATGAAAAAAAAAAGAAAAAATGAAAAAATGAAGTTCAAAATGAAAAGAAAAAAATGAGAGACAAAGGAAAATAAAGATAAAACCATACCACATTAAGCACGAAAAAGCAATTGCGGAATATAATTGAGACATCTAGGTTGGTTTGACCCACCGATCCCGATTTTTGAAACGAAATCATTGAGTTGGCTTGCTTAAGGATCAAACTGTGAAAGAACCTTTGCACACACACACTTTTAGTCTGGCATAGATCATTTATTCAAAAACTTAGATTTGAATTGCATTGAGTGTTTTGAATGTTCTCTGGTTTCATTACTGGGCATTCCTTGAGGACGATAATATGTGTAACTATTGGGACTATTTCGTAGCATGTGATATAGTATGATATGGAAGGCCCCACCATGTGGTTCATCTTGACCAAGTACAAACAGCGGAGAGTAGAAAGCTAAATCAAGACTGGGGACGACCAGTCTACCACCCCGTGAATAAGAAGTATAACAAGAAATTGAGCCATGAGACCAGAGAGAAGACTGAGTAATCACCTGGAGAACTGGCGGAAGACCTAACCCAACGGAATAGGAAATTCATTTATGCATGCATGCATACACGTAACATATTTTTGCATTCTCTTTTTGTGTTTGTTTTGTTTTGTATTCACAGTTTTTGAAGAAGAAAAAGAAAAACGGCAAGACAAGCCAATCAAAAGCAGCAACAGTATAGTCAGTTTCAGAAATGAAGCAGTTTTGGGGATGAGTCCCAGGGTTGAGGCCCATATCGGTTTCAGTCTTGGGGATGAGTCCCAGGGGCGAGGCCCATATCAGTATCAGTTTGGGGCGAGGCCCACATCATTCTAGGGGCAAGGCCCACATTATTATCAGCATCAGTTTTTCGGGTATGGCACTGTGGGGGCGAGGCCCACATTATTATCAGCATCAGTTTTGCCGGTATGGCACTCTGGGGGCGAGGCCCACATTATTATCAGCATCAGTTTAGCCAGGTATGGCACTCTGGGGGCGAGGCCACATTATCATCAGCATCAATAGCAGGCTTGTCGGGTATGGCATTCTGGGGGCGAGGCCCACATTGGTTCAGTATTAGTTCTGCTGGGTATGGAATTATGGGGGCGAGGCCCACATTGGTTCAGTATCAGTTATGCCAGGTACGGCACTCTGGATATAGAGATATCAGATCAGTTTGCCAGGTTCGGCACTTCGGGTATGGAGATATCAGGCTCTTCGGGGCTTCGGCAGATCATCTCTCTGCCAGATACTGCACTCCGGGTATGGAGACATCAGATCAGTTCTGCTAGGTATGGTAATCCGAGAATGGATCAGAGTTCGAGAATGAACAAGCCAGGAATGGTAATCCGAGAATGGATCAGAGTTCGAGAATGAACAAGCCGAGAATGGTAATCTGAGAATGGATCAGAGTTCGAGAATGGACAAGCCGAGAATGGTAATCCGAGAATGGATCAGAGTTCGAGAATGAACAAGCCGGGAATGGTAATCCGAGAATGGATCAGAATTCGAGAATGAACAAGCCGGGAATGGTAATCTGAGAAATGGAGCAGAGTTCGAGAATGAACAAGTCGAGAATGGCACTCCGAGAATGGAGAACAGTTCGAGAATGAACAAAAGCCGGGAATGACACTCCGAGAATGGAGCACGGTTCGGGAATGGATCACCTCACATCACGGTTCGAGAATGGACCACCTCACAGTAACAGTTCGGGAATGGACCACCTCACAGTAACGGTTCAGGAATGGACCATCTCGTATAGTACAGTTCGGGAATGAACCATTACATCAGCATCAGCATCAGTTTTGGGGATGAGTCCAGGGCCGAGGCCCACATCAATATCAGTCTGGAGGCGAGACCCATATCAGTATCAGTTTAGGGCAAGGCCAATATCAGTCTGGGGGCGAGGCCCACATCAGTTTGGGGCGAGGCCCACATTAGTATTAGTTTAGGGCGAGACCCATATCAGTTTCGGGCGAGGCCCACATCAGTATCAGTTTGGGGCAAGGCCAATATCAGTCTGGGGGAGAGGCCCACATCAGTTTGGGGCGAGGCCCGCATTAGTATCAGTTTGGGGCGAGACCCATATCAGTTTGGGGCGAGGCCCACATCAGTTTCAGTCTGGGGGCGAGGCTCATATCAGCATCAATCTGGGGGCGAGGCCCGCATTAGTATCAGTTTGGGGCGAGGCCCACATCAGTGTCAGTATGGGGGCGAGGCCCACATCAGTATCAGTCTGGGGGCGAGGCCCATATCAGTATCAATTTGGGGCGAGGCCTACATCAGTATCAGCTTGGGGATGAGTCCCAGGGCGAGGCCCACAATAGTATCAGTTTAGGGGGAGACCCATATCAGTTTGGGGCGAGGACCACATCAGTGTCAGTCTGGGGACGAGGCCCACATCAGTACCAGTTCAGGGTCGAGAACCCACTACATCATCAGTTCGAGGGCGATGTCCATATTGTCAGCGATGTTGGGTCGAGGTGCCCCCTTTGTCGGTTGTAGTTCCGGGTCGAGGTGCCCACTACATCATCAGTTAGAGGGAGAGGCCCACTTTGTCAGCGGTGCTGGGTCGAGGTGCCCAAGGTCGAGGTGCCCCCGTTGTCGGTTGCAGCTATTGGGATGCGTCCCAGGATCGAAGTCCACTGCATCATCATTTTCGAGATGCGTCCCAGGGTCGAGGCCCACATTTTGTCAGCGGTATTGGGATGCGTCCCAGGGTCGAGGCCCCCGTTGTCGGTTGCAGCTATTGGGATGCGTCCCAGGATCGAGGTCCACTACATCATCATTTTCGGGATGCGTCCCAAGGTCGAGGCCCATATTTTGTCAGCGGTATTGGGATGCGTCCCAAGGTCGAGGCCCCCGTTGTCGGTTGCAGCTATTGGGATGCGTCCCAGGATCGAGGTCCACTGCATCATCATTTTCGGGATGCGTCCCAGGGTCGAGGCCCACATATTGTCAGCGGTATTGGGATGCGTCCTATGGTCGAGGCCCCCGTTGTCAGTTGCAGTTATTGGGATGCGTCCCAAGATCGAGGTCCACTGCGACATTAACTCAGTTCGAAGTAGCAGGCAAGTCAGGTGGCAGCTGGCGAGCCAGGTAAGTAAAAATGCATTGCACGTACTTTGATAGGATTGTCATTGTCACACACTGCACAAGTCCCATCAAAGTGGGGGCGACTGTAGGCATTACATTTTTGCATATCAGCCCGATGATGAGTCTCGTATGGAGACACTATCTCTTTAGTTGTGAAAGTCACGCGAAACTGACGTTGGAAGGGTAAAATTGGAAAATGGAATTTTCGTTGGATTTAACTCGCTTGTTTCGCTTCGGGTTCGCTTGTTGGACCTCTATTTTAAAACACACTAAACCCATTAAATCACATCTCACAAATTAAATAATTAAAACATTTAAAACACATGTCACAAATTAAATTGAATTAAAATTAATTAAAATTAATTAAAATTAAATTAAATAACTAAATAAAATCCAATTAAATAACTAAATTGAAATTAAATTAAATAGCTAATTAAAATCCAATTAAACTAAATCAAATTAAAGTCCAATCCAATTATAACCAATTAAATTAAATTCACAAATTAAATTAAATTAAACTAAATCTAATTAAATTAAATTTCAAATTTAAATAATTCACTCACCAAATTTAAATAATTTATTGCCTTAAATAATTAAAATTAAATACACACATAAATTTAATTAATTTCTTGTTTCCTTTTCAAAACCAATCCAAACCCTAATTCCTCTCTCACGTCCCTCTCTCTATATAACTCAAACCAACCCTAGGGCTCTCGGGGGACTCACGCATACACAAAGAAAAGAAACCCTAGCTCCTCACTCTCACGGCTCTCTTCCTTCTTTTGTTTTTCATTGGGGAGAGGACATTCCTTAAGGAAATATTCAAACTCCTAAATCTGGTGTGGAGTGTGATGGTACTTCTTCTTCCTCGGCGGGCAATCTTCATTGGCCTCTCGATCATCACCAGATGCACCTTCAACATTATCACTTCCAGACCTGCTATCATCTTCCCGGATCCATGCCACAACACTAGAATCAAACTGTCCCCCAATCAAACCCTATGAGCACCCTACAACCGGCCATACACAGCAGCCCCCCCTTCTCATTTGTTCACTAACCATCACAAACAAACCCTAACCCTAAAGCTTCACGGCCCCACTCCATGATCTCTCTCGGCCCCTCACCAAACCAAGACAGATAGCAACAACAAACCTCTTCTTCATCGAGCAAAACAAAGGACAAAACCTAAAAGAAGATAACACTGCCCACAACCTTCAGCAGCCCCTCAGATAATCACAAATTGCCTCTCCCACATCGGCTAAAATAGCCTTCACAGACCAAAAATCCTTCGGCCAAGACACGGACCCACACTGCTACACTCATGCCAATTGCCTTTCCAGCCTTTCAACTCCATTCACTACCCTCACCAATTGCCTTCAAACAGCTCACGCCCACTCATAGCCTGCGCACCCCTTCACGCATCAACAAACACTGCCCCACGTTCAAGCTACAGCTCACGCCACCTGCCCCTTAATCAAACGCAACTAACTGCCCCAAACCACGCCAAAGCAAACCCTTCATGCCATTAGCCAAGCCTTGCCCACGAATCAGCCCCTCATAGCCGCACCTGGCATATTCACTCAACAAGCAACGCCCCACGAGCAAGCCCACTCGTCAGCCCACAAGAAGCCTGCCTCACGCCCTAAACCAAACAGCCCTCCTTCACTCAGCCGCCTCACGCCCTAAACAGCAACATACAGCTCACGCACCTGATTGCCCACGAACCAGCCCACTTAGCCGAACCTGCACTCACTACCCACTACCCTTCTACAATTCTGCACCTGAACAGCCACAAACCTGCCCTCCAAATCACCTCAAAACAGCCCCCATAAACCCCTGAACTGTCCAGATTTTAGCCACAAAACTGCATCAAAAACTGCACAAAACAGTCCCCAAAACTGCACAAACCAGTCCCTTAATTACCCCAAAATAGCGACCAGAAAATACAACAAAAACAGCAGCGAAACGGAGTAAAAACAGCAGCCCGAACAGCAAAAAACGAGGGAAAACGTTGAGTAGACAAATCGGAAAAGCATCGGATCAATCTCCCTTCCAACGGACGTGTAACGCCCTTTCTTAGACGACAAAAGAGGTTAGACCTGAGGGCACCCTTTTTTACTCATCTTCTTTATTTTTGTTTTATTTATTTTGATATATAATTGCATGAGAGTCGTTTGAAGCATGATGTGATTATTGATGAGTGGGATATGTGTTCCCCTTTTGTGGTATATCGGATGGAAACCCGGACGTAAATTCCATAGCCGATTCCGAATGGACGGTAGTATGGTCTGCACTCGGGATACAATGCCACGTACTACTTAAGATACACATATCTCGTCTCATCCAAATTTGTATTTGAGCATGTTATAGTCTTTAGGTTATTCGTTTATTATTTAAAGCATGGTTTAATTTAGTTTGTTATTTATTTGTTAAAGCATATTTAGGTTGTTCCGTATGCATGTTATTAGTTTATGATGTGTTTGGATAATGATTTATACATGTTGATTTAATGGTTCAATATGCTCGTTGTGTTACATTGCGTGGAGTTATTTGGATGAAAGCATGTTAGATCTAAGTACCCTTGAGCATGATTATTGAGTAGACTTGGTTAGTTCATTGCACAAATTATATCATCACAAGTGACATAAGTAAGGGACCATTCCGAACCCAACGGTTTGAGGTCTTCCCTTGCGAGGAGTGAGTGCGGCCTTAAATCTTTGTCCCGGTTCACACCGGGGGGCGACTCCATGTTATTTCGTACTTCCCAACTAGGCTGCGAGCCTAGAACAGCGTCGCCCAGGTTCTATTGTCTACAGTAGGGATGACAAAAAATCCCCAAAACCCGATTGACATACGGGATCTTGTTTGATACGGGATTCCTCTCGACTAAAAGATCAAGTCGGAATTTGGAAAAATTCTAAATTCCGATTAGAATCCCAAATTATTCAATTAGGGGTTTAATACAGGATCAGGATTGACAAATCTCAATCCATACCGATGGATTTCCATCTCTACCTGCTTGTAGGAAATATATTACTTTAATTTGCACATGGGGAGTCAATTATTAAAAAAGCTTAAAGGTTCGAAAGTACATAATGGGGAGTCAATTATTAATTTGCACATGGGGAGTCAATTATTACATGCTAACACAAGTACATATTGGTCTTGTCTCAAAAAGTATTTATTTTACATTAATCAAGTAATCAATTCTTCATGTATCATTCATTCATTCATTACAAGGTCCTCTTGCTACTTTCATCTCTTTAATTGCTACCACTTTTGCTCGCGTGCAAGCGATTAATCCCATCACTATTAATTTGTTTATGCTCAAGGAGAACTACATTACATCATCCAATCCCGTATGATGCTGAATACAATTATTACATTCTTATAATTACAGACGGCCGTAAATCATCTTCCAGTTCTTAACTCTCTTGGAGGCCGTTATCAAAAGGGACGGTTTTTTCCCTGGGAACCAATTGCACCAAGTAAAAGCAGATTACAGTGGAAACTCCTTTTGTAGAACATCAAGATTCCGTGAATCACAAGCTTCAAGCATGTCATTTCTAGAAGCAGAACTGTAGAGAGGATGAAATTAGAATAACCTCTGGTTTAAATGACAGAGAAGTGAACAACATGTCCCTCTTAAGTTTAAAGATAAAAGACCAACATACCTAAGAGAAATTCTCAAATACTGCCAGGCATTATCTGCCTTGGGATTCATAGCCAGTGCACGGACATAGAAACGAATTGATTCCTCATACATTCCCTGTATTCAGAAAATATGTTTACACGTTTGATTAGTTCAGGTTTTTGATTCCCTTAAAATGATACATCATGGAACTTGGGACAAATAAATACAATAATCTAAAGATTTCGAATCATCGAGAATAATCACTAAGCTATAATCTCAAGAAAGGTCATTATCAACTAAAGGGACATCAGTAGCGTCATTCATGACTGAAATTTTATCATACAAATGGCATTTTCTTTCGATTATTTATATTTTGCAAGCGTTTCATCTTAACATCAATTGAATCAGTAATTAGGGAAAAGTAACAAATGGAAGCTATATTTTGCATTTAATTATCGAACACTATAAAAGCAACAGGCAACCTAGTCACTCGTGTTCCCTACTGCGGAGAACATGTGAAAAGTCAATATATTTGAGATCTTGTCTCTATCATTCCAAACAAGTTCATAGGTTTGCAGTAGGCAGTAGCATTAAAATAATCCATTATTTTGCAATTAGGTCATATCCTGTAATCCCAGAAACGGATTTCCTTTCTGTTTTATCTTCCTCTAATTGATAATACATTCTATACAGATTTCCCAATGTGAACTTGCAAGTAATGATAACAATAGACAGTGCTACATCAAAAGAGCCGCAAAACTTGTATGTTTGTTCAACAGCAAATAAAGCTAATTTGGCTTTTAGGGAGAATTCCCCATAGAAGAAGCATATTTGAATAAGAACAGTGCAATCCATTCAGTCCCCTACCTAATACATGTCACAGACCACAATTTGTATTAACAATCAAGAATAGAAATAGACCTGGTTGGCATAGCTGATACCCATGTTTGCCCAAGCACGAACATAGTTAGGCTTCAAATCTAAAGCCTGGAACCACGAGATAAACCCAAAAATAGGTAAAAAGAATCAGATTCAAGTTAAAGGGGAGAAAACATGTCCAGACAGGTGAAAAAGTTGATCAACGAATTATCTGAATGACTACTTTTCTTTACCACTTGTTGACATTTCACTTCTTTTTTAAACATTTTTAGAGATTATGTCCAAACTTCTGAACTTTTAATTTAAATGCAATGTAAATCACAAAAGTCTACTCAAAATTTAGCAAAACATTTGGTTTGGTAGGCTAATTGCAAGACTTACCCGTTGATAAGCCAGTATTGCATCAGCACTTTGAACACTATTGGCTTGTGTTGCACCAAGTTTGTTCCAAAGAGAGTAATCCTGTGGCTTGAGTTTCAAAGCCGTCTGGAAGGACTCAATGGCTTTGTCATACTCTCTCGACAAGTTGTACAAGACACCAAGTACTATGTGCACATCAGCATCTTCGGGAGACATACATGCAGCTTCAACGAATAATCTAGCAATCTGCACACCACAAAATTAGACAGATGTAAATACAAGAAGTTTGAACCGTATCATATATACAGTGTTTTGTGGTCACTGATGCAATAAACAGAGAGGAGAGCTCCAAGATTCAAAACATAGATATGTTTAGAAATTAAGATGTATAGTATGTCAATTAATAACGTTAATGCAGGCCCATGTACTGAGGTATCAGATACTTTTTTTTTTTTTTTGGAATCGTTGGAAACCCTGCCGCCAAACCACCCCTTCCAGGCTTAAGCGAAGCAAGTAAAACCCCCGGCTCTCCCAGGCTCTTACAAGAAACGCACTCCCATCAGATCCTGAGCCCTACACCACCAAACCACGCCCTTTAGGGACGAGGTATCAGATACTTCTAAACTTGACCGAATAGTTAACATTTATTCACCGTACAAAATAAAACTCTTCCTCATTTTTATCAGCAGATTCACCATGACGTTTCCAGTTTCAACTTCATTTGTTCTGCAAAGTGCCTTATAAAGTAATATACTAAATTATGATAATAACCTACAAAATTTATCTTGTAAAATGTGCAGGTAGAGATGGGAGAATTATCTTGAAAAGAAAAATAAAAGCCAATCATCTTGCCAGAAAACAATACTTACGTCAGCATAGTACAAAGAATCAGAAAGCTCTGGGGAGGCTAGTGTCCCATACTTTGGGTGATGACGAAGCCATCCATACAAGTATTTCAATGCAGCAGCCTGTTCCAACTCTGCAATTTTGATACACAACTAAGTTGCTGATTACTGATCATACAACACAAATAAAAAGTATGATACTTGAGCATGCTCTTTTAGCCACCCAGGAAACTTAAGAGTCATACATGTGTCTATTTTATGAAAATATGTACACAATTACATGTAACTATAGGTATGTTTGGGACTGTTGTGCTTAAGCTCAACTTTGATAGCACAACAACTAAAGTGTCCAGTAAATACCCGCTTTTACTTGGTAGCTAATGGTAAGCACCAAAACACCCACACACCCACTTATATTTCAAAGCTAGCAATCTCATCCACAACAGATATGGATTAAAAGCAACAACGCCTTAATCCCAAACATACCCGACATGATCTCATCAAGGTACTAACATAATGACTACATCTCATATGGGTATTAATAAAAGAATATTTCATTCCCTAGAAGCAACATAACTCAGGATTATAAGCTATCTTTTATCTGCTTTACACGATGTATACATGTAGAGGAGAGGAACAACACTAACCATTTGTATGACTCACGCCAAGAGCAAGAAGCACTTCCAGATTTGTAGGATCAGCCTCATGTGCACGCATCATGGCTGCTATAGCCTGCATAAAACTCGAGTTGGTTGATTATATGCTCTGCAAAAAGTACTTTCGAGTAACCAAATTTCTCTAAGCAACCATGACACTTTAAACTTTGAATGCACTAATCAAAAGACAAAGATCAAAATTGAGCCACATCCCCATGAAAAAACATTTAATTTGAGACTATCACCTGCCACAACCTAGGGCAGAAGAAGAATAAGTTGAAATTCAGGATACTCTTATAATATGTAGTCAAGAGTGGTCAACTTACTCAACACTTAGCTCTCATAATATAGATAATATACCTATGCTAAATTGCCACAAGATTACTAGATATTATGCAGAAATCTGCTACCATTTTAGAAAGGTGAATAATCCATCTATAACTCTGTAAAAAAAATGGAGAATGGGGGTGGACTTGCAGGATGTGGTATAAGAAAGGATATGTGGCAAAAAATCATCTCTATTAAGAGACGGACTGGAGAAGTAGGGCAATGGAATTGGGAAAGACGTGAATGATGGTTACTCTATTCCTTGAAAAGACAATGTCATTATATCCGCAGTGTCAATCCCCATGAAATTATAATAAAGCTTTGAATAAGGCATCATGGAAATAGGCACATTTAAGTTTCAAGAATCTCAAGCTTGATTTTGTTGCATGTGCTATTCCAAACAAAATGATTCAGAAACCATCCAAAGTTAATAATTTATTGCAAGAAAAGTTGAATAACCTGTTGATCATCATCGTTTTCTGCATGTGCTATTCCAAGTAATCTCCAACCTTCAGAATTTTCAGGGTTTTTCAAAACTTCAGCCTCCAAAGCAAGCACTGCTTCACTTAAAAGCCCTTTGCGGAAGAGATCCTGGCCTTCTTTTAAAGGGTTTGGATGACCAACATAAGGATTCATATCAGAAAAGACATAAACACCCCTTGAAGCATCTGAACGCTCCTTGGCAGCTACTTGCTCATTCAGAAACCTATAATTTATTCCCAAAAATAGTTTCAAGTAACAGCACATTGCAATTATTTAAAATAAGCCTCAGTCCTGAATATAATGGGTCCAAAGATTGACATTGAGCAAATATTAGAGGGATATAAACAAAACATTATTACAGAAAACAAAACATAAAGGAGGGGGGAAAAGAAAAGGATGAACAAGAAGAAAGAAGGCCAGGCAGGAGCATAAATTTATGGGGAAATCATCTGCATTTAAACTGCATCAGTTGTGATAATCTTAGAAAGGAAAACTGATAAGACAATGAGCTGCCAAAGGTTTATAGCAGGAGGGGGAAGTCCAGCAAATCTTCTCAGTCTAAGGCAGAGCACAAAAAATGAGCCCAGCAAATCTTTTTCACAACAAATGAAGGCCCATCTAGTTTTAATGATTACATAACACCTTTTATTGTTATGCCTTTTCATTGTTACTCTATTGTAGCCACTTGGCATTTTATCATTGGTAGCTGTTAATTGTTTCTAGGGGATTCAGTTATAGGATGAGGGACAACTTGAGAATATACAGTTTTGTTATGGACGAAATTGTGAAGGAGCCCTAAGCGGCTTATTAAGCTTAAAACTATTTCCTTGTTGAATATTTTGTGAATACAAAATTTGCTGTCTTATACAAATTCTAAACTGTGTGATTCTGGTTTTATCATTTTTGGTATCAGAGCCGGACTTTTCTGGAATGGTTAAGGGGACGAAAATGACAGAAAGCACGGAGGAGGTTTCGGTATTGAAGGAAGACGTTGGTAATGTGAAGTTGAAATTGGGGGAAATGCGTGCAAGCTTAGATAAGGTGCTGGAACTGTTGATGGCAACAGACAAAGGGAAGGAGAAGGTCGGTGAGTCATCGAAGGAAAAGGAAAATGATGGGTCTTATACTCAAGACCATAGTCATTTTGGAGACTGCTCATATGGAAAATATGACTACAAATGGCGCAAACTTAAATTACCGGTCTTTCAAGGAGACGATCCTTACAACTTGCTATTGAGGGTTGATCAGTATTTTGCAGTATTTTGTGCTAAACCAAGTCACCGATAACGAAAAAATACAAGTCGTCGTTGTCTGCATGGAGGGCAGAGCATTGAGTTGGTTCCATTGGTAGGAATCGAGGGCCTATTTAGCATCCTGGGATGAATTTAATATTGAGCTATTAAAACGATTCAAAGGCACCCAAGAAGGAAACGGTTACGAAAGCCTTGTGGCTCTAAGACAAATCGAAACCGTCTCTGAATATCGTGAAAAGTTCGAGTTAATTGCAACACCGTTAGCTGATGTAGGGGAAGAGATGTTAGCAGGAACTTTCATTAATGGGTTAAGGGAGGAAATAAAAGCTGAGCTAAGGCTAGCCTAGCCCACGAACTTCGCAGATTAAATGGAGAAAGCCCAGCATATTGAAGATAAAAACCGGGCATTAGAGAGGGCCTTGGACATGCGAAACAAGGGGATATCCTTATGGTGATATCCAATTGCCATGGGTGATAGTAATACGGGTAGAATTTTGGATACGGGTCAGGGAGCTGGCTTGGGTCGGGGTGCTGGAGCGGGTCGATATATGGATTCAAGTAGGGTTTATAACATAAACAAAACTCAAGAGCTCAATCCTCCGACCACCAAAACGATCACCCTACACATCGATTGCGAGAACAAAGGGAACGAACCACCACCCCGTCACGATTCAGTGCGGCATATGTCTGAAAAAGAGATCCAGAAGCGACGTGAACAAGGGCTATGTTTTTATTGTGACGACAAATACCATTTTGGCCACATTTGTAAGCATCGACAATTCTGTGTGTTGGTGGTGGATGAATTCGAAACTGAATCAAAAGTAGCACATGCGCGCGCCGCGATACCCACACAAGGGGAGGGGATGTTGACATCGGCCAAAGAAGGGAAACCCTTGGAGCTCTCTTTTAAGTTTATTCTTGGGTTTTCTTCTGGTAATGATCTATTGAAGGTGAGGGGTAATTAGGGGAGAGAGTTGTTGTACTTATTGATAGTGGAGTTTCAGTGTAAAAAACTAAAAATAATTGTTTGTTTGGTGAGAAAATGATTCGTAAAGTGAGAGAAATAGAAGAACAATGAGAGAACATTGAGAGAGAACTTTTCAGATTTTATTGAAAAAGATCATTACAATTTACAAATGAGAATGAGAGCTTTATATGGTAAAATCTCATATCTAAATTAGCCAATAGAAGCCTTGATCTAAAAGAGTCAATCTCTCGTTGACATGTGTCCATTCTTATGAAGGGAGATAACAAATTCTAACTAACTTTTGAAAACGTTAGCCAATAGGAGCCTTGATCAAAAAGAGTCAATCTCTCGTTGACATATGCCATTCTTGTGAAGGGAGATAACAAATTTTAACTAACTTTTCAAAACGTTCTGAAGACTTGCTGATATGGCATTAATATTATGAAGAGGTTGCTAGTTTGCGCACTCGGTATCAAAATCTAGCTTCAGCATCAGACGCTAACCAGCAGCCGACTTTGACCATCTGATTCAGAATGTATGCAGCAAACTCTGACAATCTGATTCTCATAACGTAAGCCGCAGACTCTGACCATCTTACGCTATAGACTCTAACATTCAGACAGTTTCTTAGCTCCCTCTTTGTTGGAGAAGTTGCAACTACCAGTAGACAGTTCCAGGAAGTTTGGGGTGTGCCTAAGGGGACAAGTATTATGTCACGATGTGTGTGTGGGGGGGTTCAAGGTTTCCCTGTACAACAGGATTTCCGTGTATTCGAAGTCGGTACGACCGATGTGGTGTTAAGGGTGGCTTGGCTAAAATCATTAGAGGAGTTTGCCATGAACTACAAGAATTTAACGATGAAGTTTGTTAGTGGAGATCAGATAGTTGTTTGGCAAGGGGATCCGGCGCTATCGCGAAATGTGGTGTCGCTTAAAAGTCTGATGAAGACCTTCGAATAGGGGGATTTAAGCTACTTGGTGTAGTTTGGAACATCCTCACTGCTAGCGGAGAAACAAGGGATTTCTGAGGTGCTGAACCCCAAGTTACAGACAGTTTTGAATGAATTTGCGGTAGTTTTTCAATCTCTGGAAAGTCTACCGATGGCTAGAGTTCATGACCACAGCATCAAGCTGAAGGAGGGGGCTGCTCCCCCGAACTTGCGAGCCTACCGTTATCCACATTACCAGAACCAAAAGTTGGAAATTGAGAGCATCGTGAAGGATTTGTTAGCAGCGGGCATAATTAAACGAAGTAACAGCGCTTATTCTAGTCCCGTCTTGCTGGTGAAAAATAGGATGGGGGATGTGTGTGGATCACCGTGCGTTAAACAAGTTGACAATACAAGACAAATTTCCCATTCTAGTGATAGAAGAAATGATGGATGAGCTAAATGGTGCGGTGATATTCTCCAAACTTGATTTAAGATCAGGCTATCATCAAATTCGAGTCAAGACTGAGGATACGGAGAAAACAGCTTTTAGAAGTCATGAGGGCCACTATAAGTTCCTTGTGATGCCTTTTGGTTTGGGCTAACCAATGCTCCTTCTACCTTCCAGTGGCTCATGAACGAGGTATTTCAACCCTATCTACGACAATTTGTATTGGTTTTCTTCGATGATATACTCATCTATAGCAAGGATTTTGACTCACATTTGCAGCACCTCAAATTAGTTTTTCAGTTGCTCATTCAAAATTTGCTTGTTGTCAATGGGAAGAAGTGTTTATTTGCTAAAAGCAAGATTGATTATTTTGGGTCATGTTATCTCGTCCCCACAAAGTTAGAAAGTATGGCATCCTGGCCCGTTCCTACCAATATCAAGTCCTTGAGGGGTATCTAGGACTAATGGGCTACTATCGAAGGTTTGTCAGGGGATATGGAACCTTACCAGAACCTCATACTCAGTTATTAAGGAAAAATGCATTCAAGTGGAATGAGGAAGCTCAAGTGGCTTTTGAAGCACTGAAATCAGCCATGATGACCCCGCTCTTTCTGGGACTGCCCGATTTCTCCAAAACTTTTACGGTCGAAACAGATGCTTCAGGAGTAGGGTTGGGAGTTGTTCTTATGCAAGGACATCTTGTGGCTTTTTGGAGCCACACTCTCACTTCGAGCTCAAGCTAAGTCCGTCTATGAGCGGGAACTAATAGCCATAGTACTTGCGATACAGAAGTGGAGACAATACTTGTTGGGAAGGAAATTCATTGTCAAAACCGATCGGTCCAACCTTAAATATTTGTTGGAAAAGAGGATAATTAGAGGAAATGGATAATCAAGTTATTAGGATTTGACTTTGAAATCCAATATCAACCGCGATTGGAAAATAAGGTTGCGGATGCACTATCGTGCCTTCCTGAAAACAGGGGAATCGTGGGACAAAATCTGCCTAAACTGAATCTGGAATTTTCGGCTATATCAGTGGCTTTTTGTCCGACGCCGGTTGAGCTACAAGAAGAGTCAATCAAGACCCCAACCTAGTAAGTGTGCTTCAAGCTCTTTTAGTTGATCCAAAGTGCAAACCCCTATTCCCAGCAAGGGGGTTGTTTAATGCATTCAGACAGGTTAGTATTACCAAAGAATTCACCCCAAATTCCTAGCATTCTCAAGGAATTTCATGCTACTCCTCAAGGAGGCCATTTGGGCTTTCTGAGGACTTTCAAGAGGGCAGCAGCAGTTCTATACTGGGATGGTATGCGATCGGATGTGAAGAAGTTTGTAGCACATTGTGATATTTGTCAAAGGCATAAATATTCCACCTTACGCCCACAAAGCCTGCTTCAACCCCTATCGATTCCTAAGCTTCCTTGGGAAGATATTTCGTTAGATTTTATCGGTGGGTTACCTCGAGTGCAATATGTGGACACTATACTTGTTGTGGTGGATCGTTTTACTAAGTACAGCCACTTCATCAAGTTGGGACATCCTTATACTGCTAAAGATGTAGTTATTTTGTTATTAAGGAGGTAGGGAGGTTACATGGTTTTCCCAAGACAATTATTTCTGACAGGGATCGCATCTTTCTTAGCCAATTTTAGAGTAAGCTGTTCCAACTTGCAGGCACTTCATTGTGCATGAGTACGGCATACCATCCATAGACGGATAGGCAAACTGAGGTGGTCAATCGTTGCTTGGAAGATTATTTTCGTTGTTTTGTTAGTAAAAGCCCAAGCAGTGGGTTAGGTGGGTACATTGGGCGGAGTATTGGTACATTACCATTTTCCACAGCTCGGAGGGAATGAACCCTTTTGAAGCCCTCTACGGACGTGAACCCCCTGTGCTCCGATGGCTTTTCATTAGTGGATGAAGTGGATGTTACGATTCGTGACAGAAACTTGATCTTGGAAGAACTTAGGAGCAACTTGATGGTAGCTCAGAATCGCATGAGACAGCGTGCGAATACCAGAAGAAGGGATGTTCATTTTCAACCAAGAGACAAGGTGTTACTGAAGCTGCAGCCATACGAAATGAAGTCGTTAGCTAGAAGGCCAAATTAGAAACTGAGTCCGAGATTCTATGGTCCCTATCCTGTTATAGCTAAGTTTGGAGAGGTTGCTTACAAGCTGCAGTTAGGTGAGGATGCTGCTATACATCCTGTATTTCATGTACCTCAGTTAAAGGCTGCCAAGGGAGATAGTATCCCTCATCTTCCATTACCTCCCTGTTTAAGAAAAGAATTGGAGCTACAAGTGCAACCTGAAGAGGTAAAACAGATTCGGAAATTGTTAAATGGCGAGTATGAAGTTCTTATTAAATGGGGTGGGCTTCCCGATTGTGACCGCTCGTGGGAATTACTAACGATTATCAAGACACATTTTCCTTCTTTCAACCTTGAGGACAAGGTTAAGGTTTTAGGGGGAGTATTGATAAGACAACGATGCTGCCAAAGGTTTATAGCAGGAGAGGGAAGTCCAGCAAATCTTCTCAGCCTAAGGCAGAGACAGCAAATGAGCCAAGCAAATCTTTTTCCCAACAATTGAAGGCCCATCTAGTTTTAATGATTACATTACATCTTTTATTTTTAAGCCTTTTTATTGTTACTCTATTGTTGCCACTTGGCATTTTCTTATTGGTAGCTGTCAATTGTTGTTAGGGGATTCAGTTATATCATGAGGGACAACTTTAGAATATACAGTTTTGTTATTGACGAAAATGTGAAGGAACCCTAAACTGCTTGAAAGCTTAAAACTATTTCCTTGTTGAATATTTTGTGAATACAAAATTTGCTGTCTTATACAAATTCTGTACTGTGTGATTCTGGTTTTATCAAAAACAGAGGCAGGGAGGATAAAAGAGAAAAGCTATGGCATGGTGCTGGTGATAGTGGTTAGAGGAACCATAATTCAAGGTATAATACATTGGTGACAGACCATTGAGTGCAGAAAGAAAAAATATGGCTATTGAGCTATATTCTTAAATAATTGAAACACAGAATGCACAAGACTTACTCATCATATGCATTTGCCCAGCTATCACCCGAAGTCTCCCCCACAGCCCCTTCACCAACCTGCTGCCCAAATTCTTCCACCCAGTCACCAACATGCAATTTGGAGAATTCATTGACCCATTGATCATCAACTGAACGATGTTGCTCTCGTTCAGTAGCAAATTCATTAGCCCATCCTTCAGGTCCACGGGAAAGCTAAGAAACACCAAAATTAGATACCAGTTATTTTGTACACTGAGACATATGGATTACTTATCTATAGTCTGTTGTTACAGAAACAGGAAGCACAGTCAATTGATAGCACCCATCAAAAAATACATCAGGGAACATCATGAATTGTCACAGCTCATTTCACCCAAAAATAAAGTATAAACATAAATAAATCCATAATAATATATCATATTGCATTTGACTTGATAAAACTTACTCCAATTTAGAGTTTCCCATCGTGCAATTTCAATACATCAAACATATAGGATACCCAGAAAGAGAGATATATACAGAAGAAATACATGTATGTGGGTATACATGCATTTGCTTCAATTGATTCTCTACTTGCCTCATTACGTGCAAATTCATCAGCCCAAGCAGGACCGTTATTGTATTGTTGTTGATATTCACTTTCCCAATCTCCAGGTGCAGCTGTGGCTGGTTTGACTTGATTATCATCAATAATAATTTCCCCACGACTCATTTTTGACACAAATTGAAGAAACCTTGAATTCTGCAAGCCCAAAATCTCTTATTAATGTATAACCTGAAAATTAAGGAAACAGAAACATCTGTTTCGAAACATTTAATCCTTGGGCCATCATCTACATATATAACAGCTTGACCACAATTCACATAGTCAATTTCCCTTATACAAAGAGGCGGGCAGTCGAAGAGTTATTGCATCCAGTATACATGGACTTTAAACTTCAAACAGTCAATAGATTCACCAAAGAAACCTTACTAAAAGTTGCCCATCCCTGCATAACTTTTTATGCATAAAAATGGCCGTTACCAAAGCAAATCCATTATGCAAATATGTATAATCCAGACAAACAATAATTACAAAACCCACTTTAAGTAATACACTCTCAAGACAAGAGTATTCAAAGTTGGAATTGTGGAAGCAAATGCACATAAAATGGAATTCTTAACTCCTAATAGAGCTTATAAACCTGAAATTTAGGGTCATTATTTTGTGCTAACGTATGTGCAAGCATGCGAGTTTGCTCCATTGCAGCTAAGTTTGAGATGTTTCCACCTCTCACTTGATCTCCTGATGTCAACAGAACTTGTTCCTGCAACCAATAGGAATAATTATGAAATACTAGAAATTAAAATGACCAAGAGAATATCATCTGGTTTTTACCAAGAAAATGAAAGTTTAAAAGTGGCAGGCAGGTCATAGTTTATCAAATAAGACAATTAGATGCTAGTAAACTACAATGTGTCGACAGTATTGGTCGATAATTGAGAAGCTATAGACAAAAACGAAGAAGTCCAGCAAGGTTTGGCATGGCGAGTTTATAAAACAATATAAGTTTGTAAAACAATATAGTTATAAAGCCACAAATTCAATTAACCTAATAGCTAGCAACTCCAGCATTAACAATGTTAATCATCATAAGGTTCCAAGATCAACCAAATTACCATTCTAAACCAAATTCACGTGACCTAAGCCATGGAAAACATTAGTAGACACAAACTATAATACTTTCTTACACGCTCAAATTCAGAGGCCCAACCATTGGCACCATGTTGTTGTTCAAATGAATGAGCCCAAGCATCAGGATCACCATGTGCTGCTTTGTGCTGCCTATATTCAGCAACCCATCCATCTGCAGGATGAGGACCAGGTTTAAGCATACCTTGGGACTCGTTCCAATAATCCTCCAGCTCTCGAAATCTCCCAGGCAGAGGTCCCTTGGCACGGGCATCACTGTCAATCTCCAAAGAAGACAATAATGCATTTACCTGGATTGAAAAACCAAGTTGCCTAATCATATATTGTCAAGGGAGTGTTGACTGGTGTGAAGAGAATCAACTGAAGAAATTCTAAAGCATTTGAAAATGATTGAGGGTAAAAGAGAAGAAATGGTAAAATAAAAATATGAAATTGACAAATTAATTAGGAGTGAACCTGAGCATTTATGAAATCCTCACTCTTATCTGCAAAAAAATGTCTAGCCATTATGCTGCTACGATCACGTATGCACTGTTTGTCACCTTCAGACAAACCTAATAGTGGAAGTGCAGCAGGATGAAAAGGAATACCACCACGGCTGCTCTCAACAAATGAATGAAGAAAGCTCGATAACACTCTTTGGGGTGGACCTACAAATACAATAAGGTAAGCAAGAAAGAAATACACAACCCATTGTAACCAGATTTTCCACATCCCCAAAGCACAGCAAAGCTTCTTAAAACTGAGTAATTGTATGAACATTAAAGGGGAAAAATACCATCCAAAGTTGGTTGAAGCTGAGGAGCAGCTCTGCGATCATAAAAGTGATCGAAGGGAGGACCTTGACTTTGCTCCTGAATCTCATCCCAAGCATCTGCAAATCCATTCTGATCAGCAGAACGGAAGCCACGAAGAAATTCTGAGCCCTGAGTCAAGCAAACAAACGAACAAGTGTGTTAAATAGAGTAAAAATGGAAGTCAAAAATTCAAAACTCCTAAAATTAATAAAGTATAAACCTGAGCATTAGGTGGCAGAAAGGACTGGTCAAACTCAGAACCGGGAAGAGCTCCCAAATGGTTACCGGTCTCGGCATAAAAATTAGGCTCAACAGTTGTTGGTGTGGATGTGGGAATCTCCTGTAGCCTCTCCTGTTTATTTTTTTTTTTCAAATTCATATCAGCTCAGCATAACCAACTTATAAAACTAATTCTCAAAGATAATTCAAGAACCACAAAATTAATGAAAGCTAGTTAATTTATAAAAGATGGAACCAATCAATCAATCCTCATAATTCAGTATCGATCAACAATTTGGGGACAAAATAGCATCGATTTGTACGATTTTACAAGTAAAATAATTATAAAAATAAATAAATAAATCAAGTGAAAATGAGTTGAGAGAAAAGAAGAAGACCTGAGTCTTAGAAGAGGAGCCAATAAGAGCGTTGGCAAGAGCACCGAGGGGATTAGACGAAGAAGAAGAGCCTGGAACCGCGCAAGCAGCTCCGCCGGTAACTATTTCGCGCATCGCCATCACTCTGATTTCTTCTTCTGTTAAAAGAAAATCTTATTTTTTTCCCCTCACTTTATGAAGATAAATTGTTTCCAGGAAGAGAAGTTTGTTAGCCTGACACTTCTCATGTAAATATTATTATTATTATTATTATTATTATTATTATTATTAGTTGTCCTGCTTTTATTTATTTATTTATTTTTGCGCCAAGGAGATGTCATTAATAACTTTTTAAATACTTTATAGATAAGATAATTGTTGTTCAAATTGTGTGGATAATAACATGTGGGTCTTTTATTTCGTTTTATCTTTTAATTTTGGTTTGAAAGTCCTTAAATGTGGTTAAAAACTAAAATTAATAGCAGTTTGTCATATTAGTGCACTTGGGTTAATCTTAGGAAACTAGTATAAAATGCCCATGTGCACCTTCTTCGGGCTAAATTTGAATCAGGGACTCAAATATCATTATGTCTCAAGCTCACGTATCAGACTTGCACCAAAACATAACTCATCGCCTTCATCTGGCCTAAAATGGCGTTATGGGCTGTCATCGAGGCCCAATCCACACGAATCTAGTCACTAAAAGACGAGTCTGTACAAGACTCACATGTAGAGCCCACGAGCTTGTATGCCTACAAGGGTAAGAGGCCCATGCGACTTGAAAGGCCTCTAAGAACCACAGACCATGTTATGTGGTGTCTCGGTAGTCATTGCTAGCACTAATCCTTTTCCAACAAAGAAACTAAGTATTTGGACCAATCTTAATACAAATGGAATTACACATAATTTCAGGATATCTAGGTACTCCTAATTCAATCTCAACCCCACTACCCTCTCCTAAAATGATTGAAATTCAATTATTCCAATAAATCCTAAGCCGACTAAGAGACCACTTATTTAAACTCATGCCCTCACACTCGAGTTGTTTTTATTCTTCTCTCATTTTGCTCATCATTATCACTGACTTGAGCGTCGGAATGCCTACGGTGTCCACCACACCGGTGGGTAGCTAGTCTACACTTCATTTACCTTTGTTTTGCAGGATCGTTGGAGTCATCATCATACAAATTCTCAATTGTAGGCCAAAGGCGATATTCAACGTCTACAATTTGGTGCCCACCGGGGGCCCTGACGATTCATAGCAAACAAGGCTTTCTGTCAGTCTCCATCTAAACTCACTGCCACTCATGGCTTCAGGGAACGAAAACACCCCAAACATCATGTCTGCCTAACTGGCCGCTCTACAAGAACGATTCGGGGCATCGGAATAAGAAAACCCCACAATACGAATCAGCAACACCAGTCTTCAAAGGCAATTGGAGTAGATAGCATCAACTTCTCAACACCGAGGAGTCCACTATCAGCCCACTAACCCCGTGACCCAAACCGACACAGCCAGAACGCGGTATATCTTAAGCAATACTACAAATAGCCCCATCAAACAAATATTGAGTGACTAGCCACTCGACAGTCAAACTCTCTGACTGAGAGACATTGAGACTACCTCATGAGTGGCTTTACTTGGAAATTTATCAAGTTTTGGGAAAAAAAATATCGCAATGAGATATTCACAAGGCAAAAGACAAAAGTGTCAAAACAAAATATTTCATTCATTCTACGGTTAAAATTTACAAGTTTTTATTACTTAGTTACAAATCGAAATAAGTCAGTCCCCAACGACTTTGACATACGGGACCTCAGCATGAGGGATGACAACGATAGAGGTATCTTGAATATCGGCAGCGGGGTCAACACCTATCTCTACAGCCTGTTGTTCCCTCAACCAGATCTTTCATCAGTCTCTGTTATCTTCACTTCAGCACCTTGAGGAGCCTCCTCTGCCCCAACATGTTGGGGTTTTAAGGGGGAATATCGGTAACGCAGCGGAATAGTGGAAAATCAAAATTTTTCGATTTCAAAATTTTTCTTAGATCAATCAAATAAAATTATTTAATTAATTATCCAATTATCAAATTCTGAAAAATTACACAATAGATCAAATTTCTTGGTAATTACCGAATTGCCCCAAAACTTTGTAAATTGATTATTTTAGCCCAAAAATTATCAAATATAATTTTGGATGATTCTAAATCATTTCTAAAATGTTTTTCAACACATATAATGCATTAAAATCAGATTTAACACAAATCCCCAATTTTTGAGTAATTACCGTGAGCACCCCAAATTTTCAAGTAATTGCATTTTGGTCCCTTTTGTTCAAAACATGCCAAGATCAAATCCAATCAACCCAAAAATTTACATGCATCATATTCATACCATAATACATCACATATATGTAAAGCCCCAAATTTGGAGTGGGTTATGAACCCTAAATTTTCAATTTCATCAAATTGTCCAATTTCACCAAATTTACAAAATCCAACACTTTAATCCATTCAATACTTCACCAATCTAGCCTCACCAGTTTGAAACAACTCTAGAACAATTCTAGGTCACTATGTAGTGGCTTACCAACTCTAGAATGGCAACTTGATTTTCCAAAAATCAAAAGTGAAGCTTTGAAACCATTTCAAGCTTACTTACATGCATCAATCTTTCATTCAAGATCACAACCATAAAAACACAAGTATAAGAGTAGAGATAACATCAAAGCATCACAAAATGAAGCTAAGCATGTTAGAAACATATTTCATGTTGAAGACTTTCAAGAAAAACTTACAAAAACATGATTTTTCCAAGCTTTCTTCTTTAGGCCTTCAAACTTTTCTCTCATCTTCTTTTATCTTTTATTTGGTATCTAATGAACTTGTTAAACCCTAAAAGATGAAACAAAACAATATATACTCTTCCAAATAGCCCTTGGCCGAATTTGGAGACAATAATATCTAGATATTATATTTTTGTTTCATTTAAATTACAACTTGTCAACTTGTTTTCTAAATCATTACACTTTAATGAATTATTCAACTAAGTCAACAATTGCAACTTAAAAAATATAACAATTATATTTAATTTAGGGTGATGGCCGAAATTGATAAAAATAAAGGAAAAAAATATTTCAATTTTAACAATTTAAAATAAATATCCAATGAAGTCAAATTCAATTTGACTACCATTTCCTTTACTTTAAAGTCAACAATAAACACTTATAATCATTTCCTAACTTTATCATTTGGTGAGATATTTATATTTTAATTATATTAATCATTAATTAATTAATTAATTAATTAATTAAATATAAATATCTCAAATATATGTATTATATTTACTTTAAATATCTCAAATACATATATTAATGATATATGTCAAATACCTTTATTTGACAATTTATTAATGTGTATTTAATAATATCATATATTAAATACAAATACACATTAATTAGGAAATGACGGTTCGGCCCGTTCGCATGTATTTTTCGTTTAACGTTTAAACGATTTATAAATAATCATCATTATTCATAAAAGTTGCCCTAGTGCTCTACGAGTATATTTCATTAGTGCGACTCTCTAGATTCAGGTATATCCGTCACAAAATCTAATTTCGTGTCCATAACTTACCCACCCGTAAATTATGACGACCACGGATAAACTCGCTGAATCATACAGGTCGAGGTCATTACATACGTATAATCCATCCGTCACAGGTATCCGGATAATCCCAGAGATATAGATGTAAACGTCAAATCTCTATAGGTATTATCTCGTCGACGTATCTATTAGCAATCTATAAATAACATTCAGAACTCACTTCCGAAGTATACTATGGCCATAGATTTAACTGATTACTAATCACATATTGACTACCTATGCCCTGTACACAGGACTGGCGAATCCTATCTTGACACACACAAGATATCATGAGGATCGGTCCACACCCAACGAATAGGCGGAGGTCTGATCTAAATAGATCGGTGACGTGACTGCCATCTATGTGTGGAGGATGTCCCATACATCTACAGTGGTGTCTCAAGTTGAAGGACCAATATGCTACTCAACCCGAGAATATTCTTATTGACGTTGGTGTACCATCCATTAAGAATCTTCGGTGAGTCGTTCTGTGTTTATCTATTATAAACACTACACGTCTATACGAGTCTCCCTAGACTCATGGTTCATTGGGATAAACCATCGGACCAAGTCTCGATATACGACATGTACTGGTCTCAACGAATTTGACTAACCGACATTTGTTAGTGAATCTTGACCAGGAACTATATTTGATAATATACATTTAGCAGTGACACTTCCCAATGTCAATTACAAACTACCTTTGTAACTATGTACTGCATTATATATTATCGGGCCTTTGTCTAATATATAAATATCACTAAACTATATTTAGTTTCAATCTAATCGTAATCAGATCGAATACATATATAAAAACAAGAGGTGCAACCATAAATAAGTAATATTATGGAAAATGGGATGTTCGTATTCATGAATCAGACATAAATACGGTCCGGATTGGCGCTCTGAGCACCAACCCCAACAATTTCTCCCACTTGCTCTTGTGCCAATCCACGGTATCATATACACATCTCAATGTGTATCGTATACGCATGGCCCTCAAAAGCTCACCCAGCACTTAAGAGGTAGGCAACAAGAAGTAGGTCCGCTATAACATAATAAGTTTGTCAAAGAAACTCAATCATTTCCCATAGCCAGTATATTTTATATTTTGTAGAATCTAAATTATACATTAATATGAATCAGACACTAAATCAGTATTGTGCTACAGCAACTGAGGTTTCCAAGTATTCAGGGATCAAATCCAAAATACTATGCGGACAACCGCAAGCACAACACCAATATAAAACTTCTAAGTTATAAGGTCACTATGCAACTTCATAAGTCAATAAAGTTGCATCTAATTCCACTTTAATAGTAGAATCCTTCGTGACACTTCCACTGCATCTTTTGTGACTCTTTATGACGTAGACTGTCTAACGTCATAATTGGTCTCAAAACTAATATGACCCTAATGGTTGCAGATCGCATTCTCCATGAATTATAAACTCGTTCTTAATATCTCAAAGATCATAAAGAACGTGTTTTAAGATCCATCCTATGGTCTATAGGGTATCAAAATAACTCGTAACAATTATGATTAAGTCGATATCTTTAATCGCATATAATAAAGTATTCACTATGTCATCATCAAATGATACATAAGATTGATTAGACATTCTAATCAATATCTCTTTCGAAAAAGGAATCATCATTTACGAAAGATGAATATTATATATAAGACACACAATAACTGTCCAACAGTTATACTAACTGTCATACAGATAGCCTTGTTATGTCTTTTAGTAGATCATATCTAATGCACGACTAATAGGAGTATCTCACAAGTCTCCAAGTTTTATATCATAAATAAAACTTGATATCAAATATAACAGAGACTACTCCCACTGCTTTCACGGAGTAAAGAAGACTTAGGTAAATCTTTTACCTCACAAACATCTCATTATTACTATAATAATGATAATGTTGTTATGATATATAACACTAGAAAGTAATTTGTACGCTCCCACCAACCCTTCAATCACATATGTATTCTCTATAATTTGACAAGATCAGACAATCTGACGATATCAAAAACAAGAACACAAATTTCCGGAAGACTTATCCGAGTCTATAATAGGCTCTATAAGCTAGCACACTAAACTACGATCTCAGCAGAACACAAACTCTAGGGCCATTCCAGAATGAACTTTTCAAACAAAGAAATCACAACTGATCTCTTATCTGAATAAGTCATTCAAAAAATGCCACTTTGTATTCTTTAGCTAAAATTTACAGTTTAATATCAACATTAACTAATATATCTTTAATTATTCAATTAGTGTGACTAGAGACAAGTTTCCTCAAAATCTACAATAGATTGTTGAGTATAATCCTTCTCATTGTCATACTATAAAGGTAAAACCTTTAATAAGCTCACACCGCTTTCGTTGTGCAAACAATTAGCACATATCATGAACTAATTCATAATGAAAGCTTAATCAAGCTCAAAACTTGATCGTAGTAAGCTATGAACAATCTTAGATCTATGGTTCATTGGTGAACTTCCAGAATCGATATCAAATATCGCTTCCATTATAAGTTATAGGATAATTTTCTTCAATAAGAAAACAACATAACCATTAAGTATCAAATAATCGTAAATGATTCTTGAATGATGTTCTTAACTTCAATCCAGTGACCATCACTTGGATTGGCCCGATTGTGACTCCATATGCTCAAAGCATATGAGACACCAGGTCGCGTACATTTATTTCAATGTATGAGTTCTCGAAGAGTGCCAACAATCTTTAGATCTATCCTAGTAGATCCTTATTCCTAGAATACAGGTTGTCTCTCCAAAGAATTCTACAGAGAATTTTCATGAAAGCCAAGCTTTCACCGATTGTAATTATGGGAATATCATTTCCAAGAAATGATATATCATCATTACTTAGGACATTCATTGTCACTACGCTCCCACTAACCTCCTTATATACACAAGAATCTTTTTCGTTTTTGAATTAAATCATATACCATTATGATTACATCAAAACGATAATTCCAAGAACACAATGCTTGCTACAATCCATACATGGATCGAATAACCTGCAAACCTTGTTTGCTAGTTTTGGTACGACAAAACCACCAGGATGTTGTAAACATCCTCCAAAAGGTTTCCGTTAAGGAAAGCGGTTTTGGCATTCAGCTGCCATATTTCATGAATGAAACATGCAGCATTAGCAAGCATTATCCAAATGGATTTACCAATGGCAACAGGTAAAAGGTTTCGTCGTAATCGACACAATGTTGATAACGATACCTTTTCGCTACAAGCCTAGCTTAGTACGTTGGTATGTTGCCATCCATGTATGTCTTCCTTGAAGACGTATATAGTACCAATAGGCATAATGCCTTGCGGTACATCAACTAATGTCTAAACATAGTTGGTATACATGGGATCCATTTCGGACATCATGGCACTTTGCCATAATAGGGAGTCGATACCTTGTATCACTTCCTCATACGTAGTCAGTTCGTGTTCTCAATAAGATTGACATCTTAACGAGGTGAGATCAGAAACCAATACCCCAGGTTATTTTCTGGCTCTCTCCGACTTACGCGGTTCTTTTGTATTCGAAGATTATTGGTATAGTTTCATCCTTGATGAACTATTTGTGTTCCATTAAGGAATCAATGCCTAGAATAGTATTACTCCAATTTTCATCGAGTTTTACTTTCCTCCCACTTACCACTGCATATAAGTATTCCTCCTAGGAAAACCGCATGGCGAACAACAATTACATTGTTCTCTAGTGAGTTGTATAAGTACTATACTTTTGGTTTCCCTAGGATAACCCACAACTTAGGCACTTATCCGATTTGGGTTCTAGTTTGGTATCATCCAAACATATGCCTAGCATACCCAAATCATCAGGAATGAGAAAACCCAGTTTCTTTCCTGTTTATATCTAATATGAAGTATGTCTAACAGATTTTTATGGAACCTTATTCAAAATAAGTCTTGCACTGGTTATGCTTATCCGTTGAAGGAAATGGTAGCTCAGATTGACTCATGATTAACCTTATCATGTCCAACAAAATTCGGTTTCTCAGTTCGGACACACCGTCAATTTGACGTGTTCCGGGATGAGTCCTCTTTGAAAGAATATTATACTCTCTCAAGTATTTGAGAAACTTATTGCTTAATTATTTTCATCATGGTCTAACTGTGGTGTTTAATACTTTAGCCGATCTGTTTGTCTATTTCGTATCGAAACTATAAAAGTTTCCTATTTGTGTTTCAAAAGAAACACATAACCATAACGCGATGCCACATCCATAAAGGTCACGAAATATTCATATCCACCTCTAGCCTAGCTAGATATGGGCCCACTTACGTCATTATGAACGAGGGCTAACAGATCGGTGGCACTTACACTTTTACCAAGTAAAAGGTGTTTTAGGCACTTTGCCCAATAAACTAGATTCGTTGACATTATTTGAATAGAATCAAATTTGTCCTAGTACCCACTCTTCGAAATTGTGGATATACGAGTCTTGTTAATTGTGTCCCAGACAACAATGCCACTTATAAGTCACAACTGATTAAATCAGTTTGAGCTATTTGTTTGTCATGTTATACGTTTGAGATTCTTTTATATTATAAATATAAATACTGTTATTCACATCTAATGTGCTTATCTCAATATCATCTTTATAAAATAAAACACTTTAGTGTTCTAGAATATAAAGGTATACCCGCAACGGGTTAAACCCTGATATAGAGATAATGTTTATAGTCAAACTAGTTACATTGTAACAGTTTCCTAATTTAAGTATATACCCGAAGGGTAGTTCCTAAACTTAGGTTTCTACGGTCAAAATAGCGACTCTCGTCCCGTTTCTGATTCGCAGATCAATCTTATCTGAAGTCAGTATCCTGCTTGTCCGCAGATTCTGCACATCAGTACATATTTATGTACCACAATCAATATCTAAAATCCAATTTTAATACTAGTTGTGAACATGTTTATAACAAACATATTTCAAGTCGAAGCCTTGCACCGTCTTCAATTCCTTCATGTCTGCCTTGTCCATACGACAGTCATGCTTTAGTGACCCCGTTTGCCACAATTTAGGCAGATATTTTGGGATATGTCATTTGTCTTCCCAGAAGATTATAATGATTTTGCCTTTGCCCTCTTTTCCACACCCAGAAGCCTTTGTCCAAGCCTTGGCCTTCTAGAATGTCGAAATAAGATGCGCCTTGCGCTTCTTGCCTTATTGCAAACTTTGGCTTTGTCTCCTTGAGTATAGCCATTAACTCTCCAAGAGTTTACTATTGCAATTTAGTACTTCTAAGATCTAAGGATAGATCTATGAAGATCCTTCAATTTCAATATCATACTATAAAGATCTAATCATTAGTTCTGACTAAGAAATTAATGAGTCTATATGGCAATCTTAATGGATTAAGCACTAAAGTTATCATCACATGAATATTCCAAAAATCATGTCCTACTATTTGCTCAACTCCGGGCTTAGGCTCGAGACGTCACTTTATCAAATAAAGTAACTTCTCGGTTTCCAGGACTATCCTGAGATTTTATTCCCAATTTGAAAAATTAAAGTCGTTTAAATACATTTTCCCCAAGATTATGTTTTAAACACTAATCTTTCAATTATCTTGATTCCAATAGTCCAACTATTTAATCAACGATTTTAGGTACTATTTATTATAATGATTACTATAGTCCAACTATATAATCAACTATAATTTAATTGGTTAAATTCAATTATATTGATTACTATAATCCAATTATAAAATTAACTATTAATTGAATAGTTTGAATACAGTCCAACTGTTTAATTAAAAAAACATTAAATATTAGTCCAACTAATATATTAATTTATATGACGAAAAATTTGTAATGAGCGCATAAGGAAAGTAACTAAACGAATATTGCAAATTTAATACTTGCTGTAGGCATTGCATTTTTGCATGTGAAACCCGATGATGAGCCTCAGTTGGAGGCACTACCTTTTAAGTCACGAAAGCCGCGGGAAACGGACGTCGGAAGGGAGGAGTCAAGAATTGACTCATAATCGGATTAAGTTCGCTGGTTTAGCTTCGGGTTACTGGTTGGTTTTCCGTTTTAAAAATTATTCCCAGCCTAAAAAACCGCAAACCTTTTAATCTTGGCCCAAACCCCACATCCAAGCCCATCTCACCCAAGCCCAATCCAAATTAATTAAAACCTTTAAAATACATGTCACAAATTAAATTAAATTAAATTAAAGTTAACTAATTTAAAATCAAATTAAAATCCAACACAAACTAAAATCCTATTAAATTAAATTAAATCTAATTATACTAAAACAAATTAAATAATTAAGTCATATACCTAATAAAACATTAAATAAAATCATATACCAAATTAAAATAAAACAAATAAAATCTAAATAATCACCTACCAAAATAATAAAAATACTTACACAAATTAAAGAAATTGCATGCCTAATTAAAATCAATCAACAAATATCATGCCTAATTAAATCACTCATAACCAATTTAAAGATATTGACTTCCTAATTTGAACCAAATTTGTCCCCCAATCAAATAATTGTTTTTCCTTGTGTGACACTAATTGGTCTCCTTCCTATTCAAATCCATGCAAACCCTACCCTCACACTATAAAAATAACACAAAACTAAACCCTAGGGGCTACCTCTCAACTCTCACCACACACGGCCAATAAGAACAAAATAAGAACAAAATAAACCCTACCAGCCCTTCACGTAAACAACAAAAGAAGAAACCTTCACTGCCCTCCACTGCTTCATCCCTCCATGAGCATATAAACCTTCCACGCGTGAAACCCTGAAGAAGCCCTAAGCAAATGACTCTTCCACGCCAACACAAACGTCACATGCCCCAACCTCACGTAAAAGCCATAACAGCCCTCAACCCACTCCCTTATAGCCAACACGCACATGCAGTCCACAAACCACAGCCCTAGTCACGTTGACAAGCCCTCATGCCTGCCTTCTCACGTAGCGTAGCCTTCAACACAGTCAACACTCCACGTAAAACAGCCACCTAACTCTCACACATAGCCTCATGTACCCAAGCTCAAACACGTAAGCCAGCAGCCCTTAAATCCTCCTTGAAACAGTCGCAGATCCTGCCTTAAACCACACCCTATAACCACCGAAATTGGCCCCTCAAATAGCCCCTGCACTGCACACAAAATACCCTCTGTCTAGCCCCAAAACTGCCGTGGAAACCCCCCTGCACTGCATGCCTAAATCATCCCAAACAAACAGCCTTACCCTTCAAAACTGTCACCAAAACAACAGCCCCAAACCAGTCCAAATAACCTTCGAAACAATCCCTTATCACCCTGAAAATAGTCTCCGAATTAACCCACAACAGCAGCCTAAAACACACACAAACAGTAGCCTAAAACACCAAAAACAGTGACCAAAATACGACAACAATACGGCAGCGAAACCGTGAGGAAACAGCAGCAAAACGGAGGTCAAAACAGTAGCTTGAGCAACAAAACAGCAAGGTAAAACGCAAACCAGTGAACCAGAAAAGTTGCGGTGTGATAGCCCTTCCGACGGCCGTGAAACGCGAGTCCAAAATTCGACATAAAAGGTTAGACCTGAGGGTATTTTCCACATTCGTTTTCTGTTTTATTGGTATTATTTATTGAGTATTGCTTGCATGATTGTCATGTTGAAATGCATGTTGTGGCCCTTGAGTAGATAAATATGCATGAATTATGAGATGTTGTATGTCGTGGCTTTGGGATAAAATGAGAGATGTGTCAACTCTCGCGGTATATCGGATGGAAACCCGGACATAAATTTCATAGCCGATTCCGAATGGACGGTAGTATGATCTGTACTCGGGATACAACTCCACTTACCGCTTGATTAAATGGCACCCTCTTTCATTTTGTGTTGCATTGGTTTATTTTTTTTTTTGTCACTTGAATTCTGCATGTTATTTATTTATGTATGATTCAATCGAGCGCATGGGCTTAGTAAGTGCAATGAAAGATCCCCTATGGGGAGGGGTTAAAACCCTTTACCACGAAGCTTTGCCGCGCCGGTTGATGTGTGTTCAGTTGAATGCAAGATACGTTCAATCAGGCATACTAAGTTTGATATTATTGTTTTTAATTCTTTGTATGCATGATTCAATCGAGCGCATGGGCTTAGTAAGTGCAATGAAAGATCCCCTATGGGGAGGGGTTAAAGCCATTTACCACGATGCTTTGCCACGCCGGTTGATGTGTGTTCGGTTGAATGCAAGATATGTTCAATCGGACATACTGAGCTTGACATTATTGTCTTTATTCTTTGTGTAGCATGCATCAGGTCTGGTTCTGTTCGAACGCGTTCTAGAAAGCTACACGAATGCGAACCTTCTGTTTACCGTTCGAACACGTTCTCGAACGCTACGCGAACGCACTTTCTTAGTCTTATCATGCATCAGGTCTGGTTCCGTTTGAACGCGCTCTAGAACGCTACACGAACATGAACCTTCTGTTTACCGTTCGAACGCGAACGCGCACATATTTTCTTAGTCTTATCACGCATCAGGTCGGGTTCCGTTCGAACGCGTTCTCGAACGCTACACGAACGCGAACCTTCTGTTTACCGTTCAAACGCGTTCTCGAACGCTACGTGAACGCGCGCCCACTGAACTGAGACATCTTCATCACATGCCATGTATAATTGCATCTTAGGTGATTTTTCTTATGAAACCCCATATAGTCATTCTTATCTTTGTACACATCATAATGAAAAGCATATTTATTCCATTGGTTGCATCATTTACCTTAGTCTTGGTCTAACTTATTACAATTAATATATCTATGTCATGATAGCATTTGAGTATTATTTCTTGTGGTATATCGGATGGAAACCCAGACATAAACTCCGTAGCCGATTCCGAATGGACGGTAGTGCGGTCTGTACTTGGGATACAATTCCACGTACCACTTGGAAAAGTGCTCACATGTGTGCTTGTGTGGTTAATATGTGTGCTTGTGTTTTCGTGAATCTAATATGCCGATGAAGTTGTATGTTCGTTGCTACTTTGATGTATTTTCTAGCATGCAATCTTAGATGTGAAATATATGTAAATTTATGTGTAAGTTTTATTTTGTACATGTGAATTTAGAAGCACGAAACTCTCGGAAATAGGTGTTACTTAAGCTTGATTAAATTATTACGTAAATCCTTTCATTACAAGTGACATAAGTAAGGGACCATTCCGAACCCAACGGTTTGAGGTCTTCCTTTGCGAGGGGTGAGTGCGGCCTTAAATCTCATTTTCCCGGTTCACACCGGGTGGCGACTCCATTATTCTCTGGTTTAATCCCCCGTGGCTACTCCGTACTCCCGATCGGGCTGCGAGCCCTGGACAGCATGCGTCGCCCAGTTTTTATGTTCCCACAGTCTGGCGAATCCACTGGGGATAGAGAATCGGCCCCGAAATATTATCTTGTAATGTTTGGATTTATGTTCTAATTGACCGTGTCTATAGTGGATGAAATGAGGGTTTAATCAAAGGCATTTTGAGGCTAGGTAATGGTTTGGTGTCTTCCTTCACTCACTACCTTTCTAGAAGGAAAAGCTGTGAAGGCACCTAGATAGCCATCTACTCGTAGCCTATTATGATGGACTAATTTGGAGGACTCGTTGTTTATTCCTGACACCAAGCGATAAGAGCCTAAGAGGCTTGGGTATTTAAGTGAGCCTCGCTCCACCTTCCCTATGGGGAATCTACAACGGGAAATCCATTTGACAGTCCGTCACACACCATAGCTCATTGGCACGTACCTTAGTGTATAAAAAAGGGTGCGCTCACTTGGTCGCTCGAACCCTTGAGTGGGGAGACCTAGTTGTGGGCCATCCTTCACCGATGAGAGCCTTTGTCTATACTCTTGCGAATCTACCCATAGACCGGGGTTGTATGGCTAAAGTAACAATTATTTCTTTGAGTATGTGCTTGTGGACCATCCTCATTTGGATGCAGTTGGACCATTGTCAGAAATGCGGACTTGCTGGGCCATTTAAACTGGGGCGAGTTCGTACCTTATGACCATTGGGCCCAAGGCTTCTAAAATGTTGATGGGCCATTTTGTAGAAATTATTGTTTTATGTTTGCATTATCTTTCTTTTATACTTGTGTTTGGGAACATCGCCTTTTGGATCCATTTGGACCATTTGTCATGGGATATGAGCTTGTTGGGCCATTTAAACTGGGACAAGAACGTATTTTATGACGATTGGGCCAAAGGCTTCTAAGTGCTGATGGGCCACTTTGTGCTTGTGTTCGGAACATTACCATGTGGATTTAGTTGGGCTCATTTCCATGAGATGTGAACTCGTTGGGCCATTTAAACTGGGACGAGTTCACTCCTATGACCGTTAGCCCAAAAGCTTCTAAAATGATAATGGCCGATTTGTTTGAAAATTTTAATTAATTTAGTATGTTCTATATGTTACATGCATCTCATGCACCTCATACATACATATATCCTGTTAACACCCTCTATGTCTCTAAAAGACATCATAGATTCCCGTTGGGTTCGGGAAGAGAGAAGACTCACTAAAAGACCGGTAACTGATATGAGTACATCCGATAATGAGGTATCCCGAATAGATCAGTTGGAGAATGGTTTCGCCAAGATTACTGAACAATTGCAAGCTTTGACTACTGCCAAGACAAATATGGCTGTGCCCCGTGCTGGGGGAAATTCTGAGAATGTGAGGCGCGAGGAGCCTCCGAATGGGTTGGGGGATGATATCCCCACTTTTGATGATGACATGGCAGAGTATGCAACAGGCAAAGTTATTGGGTCTCAGGCAAAATTTTCAGAAGCTTCGGGATCAGGTTGTAACAGTTACCCGCAAAATGAGGGGTAAACATGAAGAGTTGTTAGACTATGAGGCAATGACCTTCGGAGAACAGCTGCCAGCTCAGTTTAAAATGCCCGACATGGCCAAGTTTAATGGGGATGGAGACCCGAGAGTCCATCTGCAGCAATATGTCTCAGTCATGAGTTCAGTGGGCCTATCACAGCGCCAAGTCCAAAAGATGTTTGGGATGTCACTCGATGGGGCACCTGTGGTTTGGTATCATAGCCTTGAGAAGAAGGTTAAGGAAGATTGGAGGGAACTGGCTGATGTTTTTCTGAAGCAGTATGTCACAGACTTAGAGATTGACCTGTCACTCCGCGATTTGGAGAATACTAAGCAGAAGCAGGAAGAAAGCTTCAAGGAGTATGTAGACCGCTGGAGAAGCCAGCTTCTGAAGATGCAGACTCGGCCCTCTGAGAAAGACCAGATAAAAATGATCATCAAGGGTACTAAGCCCTCAATTTATGGTAAGCTGCGGAGGATGACTTCGATGATTACGGATTTCCGACAATTGGGGGAGACGGTTATGGATGTTGAAGAAGAAGAGGCTGAAAACAGAAAGTTTTATGGCCAGAATAGAAGGAATATTGAGGTACCTTCAGGGACCAAGCCCGCTACCGCTGAGGTAACTGTCATCAAAAGCAGGCGATTTTCCAACCTTTGTAAGCCTCTTTCAAGGGTGTTCGAAAAGCTGAAGGCGCAAGGACTTCTGGAACCCTTAGAGGCTAAACCAATTCCAAACCCTGTACCACCCAACCTTGACTTAAGCCTGTATTGTCACTTCCATCGGAGAAGGGGTCACAAAACTGATAGCTGCACCCGCCTTAGGCATGAGATCCAAAACCTCATTGACTCCCACAAAATACCTGACCCAGAAAGAGAACAACCCAACGCACACAGAAATCCCCTACCCAACTACATGATCAACTCTGGCCTACCCGAAACCCTTGTCCTCCAAACTCTCAACCACTCAGCTTCATTCATAGGAATAGGGGATGACAACGGTGGAGAAGCATAGGCCAATGAAGAAGGCAATGCTGCGAATGATGAAGTTATTCCTCCTAGTTTATTTGATCCTGCATTTTTAATAAAGACATTGATTTTGTCTCTTCGTTCGAACCTTTTCTTAATGATAATAAAGACGTTCGTTTTGCTTACTTGCCTGAATCTCTTCCTTTCAACCGGCAACATGAGTATATTTGAAAAAAGCATTCAACCTTGGTACTATGAAATTCAGTGATGTTTAGAACACGGGGAATTCCCGAAAGCAGCAAGCAGAAAAGATATGGTGATCATTCAGAAATTGAGAAATGGGGCTGTGAGACTATCAGACTTGGAAGGGAATGAGTTCACCGAGCCGATTAAAGTGGAAAGGTTGAAGCAGTACTTTGCCTGAGGAAGAATTGGCAGGAGACCTAACCCAACGGCATAAGTAACTCATTCATGCATGCATGCATACACGTAACATACTTTGCATTCTTTTGTGTTTGTTTTGCTTTGTATTCACAGGTTTTGAAGCAGAAAGAGAGAAAGCGGCAAAGACAACCCAATCAGGAACAGCGACAGCACAGTATCAGTCTGGGGGTGAGGCCCATATCAGTACCAGTCTGAGGGTGAGGCCCATATCAGCATCAGTCTGGGGGCGAGGCCCATATCAGCAGTATCAGTCTAGGGGCGAGGCCCATATCAGTATCAGTCTAGGGGCGAGGCCCATATCAGTATCAGTTGGGGGCGAGGCCCATATTAGTTTCAGTCTTGGGGATGAGTCCCAGGGGCGAGGCCCATATCAGTATCAGTTGGGGGCGAGGCCCATATCAGTTTCAGTCTTGGGGATGAGTCCCAAGGGCGAGGCCCACATCATTCTGGGGGTGAGGCCCACATCATTCTGGGGGTGAGGCCCACATCATTCTGGGGGCGAGGCCCACATCAGCATCAATATCAGTTTAGCCGGGAATGGCACTCCAAGAATGGAAACACAATTCAGGAATGAACAAGCCGGGAATGACACTTCAAGAATGGAGCAAGGTTCGGAAATGGACCACTCTCATATCAGTATTGGTTCAGAAATGTACTATCTCTCCTCAGCAATGGTTCAGAAATGGACCACTCTCATATCATTAACGGTTCGGAAATGGACCACTCTCTTATCAGCAACGGTTCGGAAATGGACCACTCTCATATCAGTATTGGTTCAGAAATGGACTCTCTCTCCTCAGCAATGGTTCAGAAATGGACCACTCTCATATCAGTAACGGTTCGGAAATGGACCACTCTCTTATCAGCAACGGTTCGGAAATGGACCACTCTCATATCAGTATTGGTTTGGAAATGGACTATCTCTCCTCAGCAATGGTTCAGAAATGGACCACTCTCATATCAGTACCGGTTCGGAAATGGACCACTCTCTTATCAGCAACGGTTCGGAAATGGACCACTCTCATATCAGTATTGGTTCGGAAATGGACTATCTCTCCTCAGTAACGGTTCGGAAATGGACCACTCTCATATCAGTATTGGTTCAGAAATGTGGACTCTCTCCTCAGCAATGGTTCAGAAATGGACCACTCTCATATCAGTAACGGTTCGGAAATGGACCACTCTCTTATCAGCAACGGTTCGGAAATGGACCACTCTCATATCAGTATTGGTTCGGAAATGGACTATCTCTCATCAGTAACGGTTCGGAAATGGACCACTCTTATATCAGTATTGGTTCGGAAATGGACCATCATCTCCTCTCGCAAAAGATGGCACTCTGAAAATAGAGCACGGTTGGAAATGGACCATCATCTCATCTCGCCGAAAATGGCACTCCGAAAATGGAGCACGGTTCGAAATGGACCATTATCTCATCTCGCCGAAAATGGCACTCCGAAAATGGAGCACGGTTCGAAATGGACCATCATCTCCGAAAATGGAGCACGATTCGAAAATGGACCATTATCTCATTAGTCACCGAAAATGGCACTCCAAAAATGGAGCACAGTTCGAAAATGGATAGACATCACTTCAGCAACGCCTCAGAAATGGGGTTTAGCATACCGAAAATGGTAAAACCAGATCAACTACACTCAACACAGCAGGCAAACCAGGAGACAGCTGGCGACCCAGGTAAGTGAAAATGCATTGCATGTACTTTGATAGGACTGTCACTGTCACACACTGCACAAGTCCCATCAAAGTGGGGGCGACTGTAGGCATTGCATTTTTGCATGTGAAACCCGATGATGAGCCTCAGTTGGAGGCACTACCTTTTAAGTCACGGAAGCCGCGGGAAACGGACGTCGGAAGGGAGGAGTCAAGAATTGACTCATAATCGGATTAAGTTCGCTGGTTTAGCTTCGGGTTACTGGTTGGTTTTCCGTTTTAAAATTATTCCCAGCCTAAAAACCGCAAACCTTTTAATCTTGGCCCAAACCCCACATCCAAGCCCATCTCACCCAAGCCCAATCCAAATTAATTAAAACCTTTAAAATACATGTCACAAATTAAATTAAATTAAATTAAAGTTAACTAATTAAAATCAAATTAAAATCCAACACAAACTAAAATCCTATTAAATTAAATTAAAATCTAATTAAACTAAAACAAATTAAATAATTAAGTCATATACCTAATAAAACATTAAAAAATCATATACCAAATTAAAATAAAACAAATAAAATCTAAATAATCACCTACCAAAATAATAAAAATACTTACACAAATTAAAGAAATTGCAGGCCTAATTAAAATCAATCAACAAATATCATGCCTAATTAAATCACTCATAACCAATTTAAAGATATTGACTTCCTAATTTGAACCAAATTTGTCCCCCAATCAAATAATTGATTTTCCTTGTGTGACACTAATTGGTCTCCTTCCTATTCAAATCCATGCAAACCATACCCTCACACTATAAAAATAACACAAAACTAAACCCTAGGGGCTACCTCTCAACTCTCACCACACACGGCCAATAAGAACAAAATAAGAACAAAATAAACCCTACTAGCCCTTCACGTAAACAACAAAAGAAGAAACCTTCACTGCCCTCCACGGCTTCATCCCTCCATGAGCATATAAACCTTCCACGCGTGAAACCCTGAAGAAGCCCTAAGCAAATGACTCTTCCACGCTAACACAAACGCCATATGCCCCAACCTCACGTAAAATCCATAACAGCCCTCAACCCACTCCCTTATAGCCAACACGCTCATGCAGTCCACAAACCACAGCCCTAGTCACGTTGACAAGCCCTCATGCCTGCCTTCTCACGTAGCGTAGCCTTCAACACAGTCCACACTCCACGTAAAACGGCCACCTAACTCTCACACATAGCCTCATGCACCCAAGCTCAAACACGTAAGCCAGCAACCCTTAAATCCTCCTTGAAACTGTCGCAGATCCTGCCTTAAACCACACCCTATAACCACCGAAATTGGCCCCTCAAATAGCCCCTGCACTGCACACAAAATACCCTCTGTCCAGCCCCAAAACTGCCGTGGAAACCCCCTGCACTGCACGCCTTAATCATCCCAAACAAACAGCCTTACCGTTCAAAACTGTCACCAAAACAACAGCCCCAAACCAGTCCAAATAACCTTCGAAACAGTCCCTTATCACCCTGAAAATAGTCTCCGAATTAACCCACAACAGCAGCCCAAAACACACACAAACAGTAGCCTAAAACACCAAAAACAGTGACCAAAATGTGGCAACAATACGGCAGCGAAACCGCGAGGAAACAACAGCAAAACGGAGGTCAAAATAGTAGCTTGAGCAGCGAAACAGCAAGGTAAAACGCAAACCAGTGAACTAGAAAAGTTGCGGTGTGATAGCCCTTCCGACGGCCGTGAAACGCGAGTCCGAAATTCGACATAAAAGGTTAGACCTGAGGGTATTTTCCACATTATTTTTCTGTTTTATTGGTATTATTTATTGAGTATTGCTTGCATGATTGTCATGTTGAAATGCATGTTGTGGCCCTTGAGTAGATAAATATGCATGAATTATGAGATGTTGTATGTCGTGGCTTTGGGATAAAATGAGAGATGTATCAACTCTCGTGGTATATCGGATGGAAACCCGGACATAAATTTCATAGCCGATTCCGAATTGACGGTAGTATGATCTGTACTCGGGATACAACTCCACGTACCGCTTGAGTAAATGGCACCCTCTTTCATTTTGTGTTGCATTGGTTTATTTATTTATTTTTTGTCACTTGAATTCTGCATGTTGTTTATTTATGTATGATTCAATCGAGCGCATGGGCTTAGTAAGTGCAATGAAAGATCCCCTATGGGGAGGGGTTAAAACCCTTTACCACGATGCTTTGCCGCGCCGATTGATGTGTGTTCAGTTGAATGCAAGATACGTTCAATCGGGCATACTAAGTTTGATATTATTGTTTTTTTTAATTCTTTGTATGCATGATTCAATCGAGCGCATGGGCTTAGTAAGTGCAATGAAAGATCCCCTATAGGGAGGGGTTAAAACCCTTTACCACGATGCTTTGCCGCGCCGGTTGATGTGTGTTCGGTTGAATGCAAGATACGTTCAATTGGACATACTAAGTTTGATATTATTGTTTTTTTAATTCTTTGTATGCATTATTCAATCAAGCGCATGGGCTTAGTAAGTGCAATGGAAGATCCCCTATGGGGAGGGGTTAAAGCCCTGTACCACGATACTTTGCCGCGCGGTTGATGTGTGTTCGGTTGAATGCAAGATACGTTCAATCGGGCATACCAAGTTTGATATTATTGTTTTTAATTCTTTGTATGCATGATTCAATCGAGCGCATGGGCTTAGTAAGTGCAATGAAAGATCCCCTATGGGGAGGGGTTAAAGCCCTTTACCACGATGCTTTTGTTGGACAAAATGACCCATAGCGTCACTATTTGTACAGATCATTGTGTTGTTGTAACAAATTAACTATGTGACAAGGAAATTGCACTCTCTTCATTTGTGATTAGATCACCATAGATATATAAATGAAGAGAGGTCCCTATGATTAGTTCCTGGATTGAGAATGATATGAGACAGTATCAGTCCACGAAGGATTAATCATTTAAATATCCCTAGCCGGAGTATTATCGAGACTGAACATCGATAATGCGGAATAGGCTAGTATTGCACTTGTGCGCGTTGTGAGGGCACAACGACATAGTTCTCATATATATAAGTATTGGATACTTATGCAAGTACGATAGGAGGTCGTGTTTCACCGATGGTACGGGAAACAGCTTCGCTCTGGAAAGACCCCTCGGAATCCCATTGATATTATGACTATGTGTCTATGGGAGTCCGACATCAGGGTAGGTGTATTTGGTCTTAACCTGAGACTTGCACCGCTAATGCTTACGACAATCAATATACTTTAGTTGAGGTCGTCTAGGACTCTAACCGGTTCTGTGTACGCCAATGCTGGGTATATTGAGAATCGTAGAGTATTGGGTGTGATGTCAAGACGGAAGTATCACTCCAGTCATAGTGGAGATGATGTCACGCAGGATACGGTATTAGTGCTCTTAAGTGTTGCGCAACCATCGAGATATTATGACTAGGTCATGCATATCCGATTATAGAGACTAGTTACCAGACATCCGATATGTGCTTCGGACGGGGTAGACACTTATCCAGCCCCAGCCCTAGCACGTGACTATCCGATACTGGGCCGATATACACAATACTTAGTAGACTACGCCTGATATAGATCTTAAATATTCTTATAAGAATATGTCCGGAGAATTGGGAAGACTTGGTGCTTTGCTAGGAGTCGACCTTGTCTCGTAAATCGGTAGAACGTAGTACTTGGTACCTACGTGATTCGGATACTCCGACGACCGTATTTACTGCCAACTTATCCGGGGATCTCATGGGTCGCTTCCCGATAATCCACCGATGACGCATAACTCGCACTCTTAAATAATCTGGGATTATATAGAAGAGAGAGAAAATTAATCTAGGATTAATTACGGAGATATTTTATCTAGGATAAAATATCGTCTAGAGAGAGATAATGATTAATTTGGAATTAATCGGTAAATTAATATATTCGATATATTAAAAGAAATTAGATTTCGACGCGGAATTAAAAATAGATTTTAATTCGGGCGAACGAATTAATTTAGAATTAATTCGTTAGCGACGTGAATAGTGAATTCGCTAGGCGTAATCATTTAATTACGACGCGACAGAAAAATCGTTAATTTGGAATTAGCGAACCCGAGCCCGAGTGTGATTGCGAGCGCATTCGTATTTCGAATTCGAGTGCGGCGTCGCAAGTCACATCAAGCGTCAAATCATTAGTCGCATCAAGCGTCAAATCACTTGTCACTTTGAGTGATGTGACATGACAACATGTCACTTTATTAAAGTAGATGTGACTTGATGGACTTGTGATGGACTTTTGACTTTGGAGTGTGGAACACTCAAGGACATTACAATAGATTTAATTTGTTTTTTTGAAAGCAAATTAAATGGTAAAAACATTTATTATTTTTTAGAAAATATATAAACAAATGATATACCACTTTTGTAATAACTTAACACATATATCTCTCTCCTAATTCTCTCTTTCACTCACGCCCAAATAGGCAAAATAAACTCACTTGTTTCATACAAAAACCGTGAGCATGAGGGAAGCAAGAGTGGATTTTCATGGTGAAAATCCAAGTGCTAGCACACTTACGAGACTTGCGAAGGTGGTAGGGAGGTTCACCCATGAGCCGGGATCCGTTTGACGAAGCTTGGAGCTCCGTTTCACAGCTCAAAATTTGAAAATGGAAGGCAGTGAACTGCTGCAGTGGGCGCCAAAACAGTGGGCTTTTTGTGGCTTCATTCGTCTTCAAATTGTCTCAACCGATCGATGTGAGTATTCCGCTACCTCCGTTGATGTATTCACACATGTATTTCATGTCTTGTTTGATCTTGGGACCTAGAAACAAACCCAACAATGGTATCAGAGCTAAAGGTTCAAGCATGAAATTGTAGGGCTTAAAATTTGGGTAATGTGTGTTGAGCATGATTTGAATAAATTGATTGTTTGAGTATGCTTATAACATGTCTAATTTCATTTTGGTTGGACCAATTTGTTGAAAAATGATTTGGAATTATTTTCCCCAAATATTTGACCTTGGCCGAATGTGTGATGATTTTGGATTCTTGGAAATTTTTTGTTTTTGATTCATTAGATGAATTGGAATCATAATGTTTGATGTTAATTTGAGGTCAATTGGATTGTACTTTGAATTGGACAAAAAACCCCAAAATCTTATGTTGGCCGAATGTAACTATGCCCTAATGTCTTGGTATTTTTGATTTTGTGACATTGGATGTGTATGAAATCATTTAGGATGTTGATTTAATGTCGATTGTGGGTTCGATTGGATTGAAACCAAATCGGACACAAAATCCATCCTTTGGCCGAGAGCATTAAAGCATGTAATGGGTTTGATTTTTCAATTTGTGTGTTGGACAAATAATAATGAATTGAGTATGATTAATTGGACTAATTTAGTGTTTTGGAAATGTTGATTTAGTTGATTAATCATGTAATGCACTTTAGGTAATTAAATTGCGGAATTGGATTCATGAAATTTAATTATTTAGGCTTAAATTGGATTTGGTATTCTAATGTTGTATTTGGGCCTATTGGGCTTGATTTATCAAGTTTGGTTTAGGCCAAGTGGATTGGATCCAATTGGGCCCAAAACCTTAACCATAAAGCCCAAATGCGACTAATGAACCTTTAAAGTTCAATTGGGCCTAATGGGCCTAAATTGATTTCTAGGCTTATGGGGTTACTCCTTGATTGGGCTTTGGTTGCCGAAGCCCATGCCTAGAGAAATCAATTAAAAGCCCATTGGACTTTAATTGAATTGACGTTGGACGTTAATCGGTCTTTGAGACGCGTTACGATTAAATTTGCAATAGTGGGAGGCGAGTATTAGATTTGCAATATTCGTTTAGATACTTGCCATACGCGCTCAATCAAATATCATTCGTCAAATAAATTAAATGTTAGTTGGACTAATATTTAATAGTTGTTTTAATTAAACAGTTGGACTGTATTCAAACTACTTCATTTATAATGATTATATAATGGATTATAGTAATCAATATATTTGGATTTTACCGATCATTTATAATGATTATATAATTGGATTATAGTAATCAATATATATTTGATTTTAACCAATAAAATTGTAATAAGTTATATAGTTAGACTATAGTAATCATTACATTAGATTGTACCTGAAATCGTTGATTAAATAGTTGGACTATTAGAATCAAGATTAAATTGAAAGATTAGTGTTTAAAACATTATCCTAGGGAAAATGTGTTTAGACGACTTTAATTTTCAAATTGGGAATAAAATTTCAGGATGGTCCTCGAAACTAATAAGTTACTTTATTTGATAAAATAACATATTAGGCCTAAGCCCAGAGTTAAGCAAACAGTAGAGCATGATCTTTGGAAGATTCATGTGATGATAACTTTAATGCTTAATTCATTATGCTTGCCATAATGACTCCTTAATTTCTTAATCAGAACTAAGGATTAGAACCTTAAAGTATGATAATGAAATTGAAGGATCTTCATAGATCTATTCTTAGATCTTAAAAGTATTGAATTGCAATAAACAACTCTTGGAGAGTTAATGACTATTCTCAAGGAGACCAAAGTCAAAGTTTGCAATAAGGCAAGTAGCGCAAGGAGCATCTTACTTCAGTATTCTAGAAGGCTAAGGCTTGGCCAAAGACTTCTGGAATGTGAAAAGGGCAAAGGCAAAATCATTATAATCTTCTAGGAAGATAAATGACATATCCCAAGATGTCTGCCTAACTTGTGGCAAACGGGGTCATTGAAGCATGACTGTCGTATGGACAAAGCAGACATGAAGGAATAGAAGACAGGACAAGGTTCTGACTTCAAATATGGTTGTCATAAATATGTTCACTACTAGTATTAAAATTGGATTTTAGATACTTAGTGTGATACATAAATATGCATTGATGTGCAGAATCTGCTGTGAGCAGGATACTGACTTCAGTTGAGATTAATCTGCGAATCAGAAACGGGACGACAGTCACTGTTTCAACCGCGGATACCTAAGTTTAAGAACTACCTTTTGGGTGTGTGCTTAAATTAGGAAACTATTATAATATAACTAGTTTGACTAGAAACATTATCTCTATATCGAGTATAACTCGTTGCGAGTGTGCATTTATATTCTAGAACACTAAAGTGATTTATTATATAAAGATGATGTTGAGATAAACACATTAGATGTGAATAACAGTATTTATATTTTGAATATAAATAAATCTCAAACATATAACATGACAAACAAGTAACTCAAACTGATTTGATCAGATGAGACTTATTTGTGGCAGTGCTGTCTGGGACACATTAAACAAGACTCGTATATCCACACTTTTGAAGAGTGGATACTAGGACGGATTTGATTCCATTCAAATGATGTCTACGAATCTAGTTTATTAGGTAAAGTACCTAAAACACCTTTACTTGGTAAAATGTAAGTTCCACCGATCTATTAGCCCTTGTTCATAGTAACGTAAGTGGGCCCATGTCTAGCTAGGCTAGAGGTGGATATGAATATTTCGTGACCTTTACGGATGTGGCATCGCGTTATGGTTGTGTTTCTTTTGAAGAACACAAATCGGAAACTTTTGGAGTTTCGACACGAAATAGACGAACAGATCGGATAAAGTATTAAAACATCACGGTTGACCATGATGAAAATACTTAAGCAATAAGTTTCTCATATACTTGAAAGAGTATAGTATTCTTTCAATGAGGACTCCTCCCGGAACACGTCAGTTTGACGGTGTGTCCGAACGGAGAAACCGAATTTTGTAAGACATGATAAGGTTAATCACGAGTCGCTCTGAGCTACCATTTTCCTTCAAAGGGATAAGCATTTAACAGTGCAATACTTATTTTGAATAAGGTTCCATGAAAATTTGTTTGACATATTTCATATTGGATATGAACAGGAAAAAAGCTGGGCTTTCTCACTCTTGATGATTTGGGAATGCTAGGCATATGTTTGGATGATACCAAACTAGAACCCAAATTGGATAAGTGCCTAATTGTAGGTTGTCCTAAGGAAACCAAAGTATAGTACTTATACATCTCACATGAGAACAATGTAATTGTTGCTCACCATGCATTTTTCCTAAGAGGAATACCGATATGCAGTGGTAAGTGGGAGGATAGTAAAACTCAATGAAAATCGGAGTAATACTGTTCAAGGCACCTAGTCCTTAATGGAACACAAACAGTTTATCAAGGATGAAACTGTACCAGTAATCTTCGAATACACAAGAACCGCGTAGGTCGGAGAGAGTCAGAAAACAATCTGGGGTATGGGTTTCTGATCTCACCTCATAAAGATGTCAATCTTATTGAGGAATACGAACTGACTACGTGTGAGGAAGTGATACAAGGTATCGACTCCCTATTATGGCAAAGTGCCATGAGTCCGAAATGGATTCCATGTATAACAACTATGTTTAGACACTAGTTGTTGTACCGCAAGCCATTGTGCCTATTGGTACTATATAAGTCTTCAAGGAATACATACATGGATGGCAACAAACCAACGTACTAAGCTAGACTTGTAGCGAAAAGGTATCGTTATCAACATTGTGTTGATTACAATGAAACCTTTTACCTGTTGCCATGGATAAATCCATTTGGATAATGCTTGCTGACGCTACATGTTTCATTCATGAAATATAACAGCTGAACGTCAAAATCGCTTTCCTTAAACGGAAACCTTTTTAGAGGATGTTTATAACATCCTGACGGTTTTGTCATACCAAAACTAGCAAATAAGATTTGCAGATTATTCGATCCATGTTTGGATTGAAGCAAGCATTAGGTTCTTGGAATTATCGTTTTGATGTAATCATAATGGTGTATGATTTGATTCAAAACGAATATGATTCTTATGTATATGAGGAGGTTAGTGGGAGCGCATTGACAATGATGTCCTAAATAATGATGATATATCATTTCTTGGAAATGATATTCCCATATTATAATCGGTGAAAGCTTGGCTTTCATTAAAATTCTCCGTAGAATTCTTGGGAGTAACAACCTTTATTCTAGGAATAAAGATCTACTGAGTTAGATCTAGAGGCTATTGACACTCTGCGAGAACTCGTACATTGAAAAATGTACGCAACCTGGTGTCTCATATGCTTTGAGCATATGGATTCACAAACTGGTCAATCCAAGTGATAGTCACTGGATTGATATTAAGAACATCCGTTAGTATCTTAAAGAACTAAGGATGATGTCTTAAACTATGGAGAAGGAGAACTTGTAGTGACTGGGATCACTGCTGTAAGTTTTCTAACCGATAAAAACAACGGTACAATACAGTTTGAATAACGGAACAGTGAGCTTGAAATCTTCCAAGCAAGATACTGTTACCGAATAAACAACAAATGCGGGTCATTGCTGTGGCTGAGGCAGCAATAGAAGCCATCTGGGTAATTAACAAATCTAATTAGATTAGATATAGTTCTGTTAGCAGCTGAGCTAGGCTACAGCGCAGACTAAAGAATTAATGGTCTCATCAACGATCCAGATATATACTTCGACTATTCATCTGATTCGTTCGAATCATACATCGTGGCGATGTGATGATCGAATAAATTGCATCAGACGATAATCATACAAATCCGCTGACAAAAGCCTTTCCTCAGCAGTTTGAGCGAACCGTACATAGTTCGGGTGTAAGACACTCGAGTGACTGGCTATAGGCCAAGTGGGAGATTGTTGGACAATTATGACCCATAGCGTCACTATTTGTATAGATCATTGTGTTGTTGTGCAAATTAACTATGTGACAAGGAGATTGCACTCTTATCATTTGTGATTAGATCACCTAGATGTATAAATGATAGGAGGTCCTTATGATTAGTTCCTGGATTGAGATGATATGAGACAGTATCAGTCCACGAAGGATTAATCATTAAATATCCCTAGTCGTAGTATTATCGAGACTGGACATCGATAATGCGGAATAGACTAGTATTACACTTGTACGTGTTATGTGAGATCATAACGACATAGTTCTCATATATTTGGGTATAGGATACTCATGCAAGTGTAATAGGAGGTTGTGTTTTACCGATGGTACGGAAAACAGCTTCGCTCTGGATAGACCCCTCGGAATTCCATTGGTAGTATGACTATGTGTCTATGGAAGTCCGAAATCAGGGTAGGTGTATTTGGTCTTAACCTGAGACTTGCATCGCTAATACTTGCGACAATCGGTATGCTTTAGTTTTGGTCGTCCAGGGATTTAACAGGTTCTGTGTACGCCTCTGCTGGGTATATCGATAATCATAGTGTATTGGGTGTGATGTCAAGACGGAAGTATCACTCCAGTCATAGTGGAGATGATGTCACGTAGGATACGGTACTAGTGCTCTTAAGTACTGCAGTCATCGGGATATTATGACTAGCTCATGTATGTCCGATTATAGAGATTAGTTACCAGACATCCGACATGTGCTTCGTACGGGGCAGACACATTCCAGCCCCAAGCCTAGCACGTGACAATCCGATACTGGATCGCAATACGCAATACGCAATACTACGTATACTACGCCTGACATAGATTATATATTCCAGTAAGAATATTTCTGGAGAATTGGGTAGGCACGGTGCTTTGCTAGAAGCCAACCATGTCTTGTAAATCGGTAAGCACGTGGTACGAGGTACGCACGTATTCGGATAATCTGATGACCGTATTTACTGCCAACATATCCAGGGATCTCTTGGGTCGCTTCCCAAAGATTCACCGATGACAGTTGATTTAAATTAGAATTAATCTGGGATTAATTAAGAGAGAAAATTAATCTGGGATTAATTAAGATGGAGAAAATTAATCTAGAATTAATTGAGGTATTATTTAATCTGGGATTAAATGTGTTCAGAAGAGAGAAAACGCGATTAATTAGGAATTAATCGGTAGAATAAATTTAATAGTTAAATTTGATTTTTCTAATTAATTTATTCGTATGGGCTAAAATTAATATATCGGATATATTAATATGAATTGGATTTCATTACGAAAAAAAAGTTGGACTTTAATGCGAACGAGCGAATTAATTTAGAATTAATTCGTAGACGACATTCGTAATATATTTGCGAGGCATCGTTATTTAATTAAATTAGATTAATTATTTAGCGACGAAAGTTCGTTTAATCGGATTAAACGGAACCGAGCCGCGGAAAATGTTCGTAGAGACATTTGAATTTTGAATTCAAATGTGGGGCCCATTTCACATGTGGTAGTTGGGAGGGTAGTTGGCATTTATGCCAAGCCACCCACCATCCAACTACCTTGGAATGGTTTTGGTGAAACCATTTACCCAACTACCTTGTTTAGGTAAAAAGGGTAAATTGGTTTTACCTAAAACTCTTCTCTCTCTCTTCACTTGTGGATGCAACACACTTGTAACACTTGAAAGAACTTGGAAACCCTAAAATCCTCTCATGATGGGCGTGGGCTTCATCATTTCATCTATTTGATTTTGTGGCAAAATCAACAAAGCTAGCACTTGGAGAAATCAACTAAGGTGATAGGGAAACTACTTCAAGAGTTGGAATCATCACTTAAAGCTTGGATCTTGGAGATCTCTTCTCAAAATTTTAAAGCTCAAATCCGTTCATTGTAAGTATATTCCGCAATTTATTTTGAATTTATGAACACCTTTACATGCTTATTAGATCATTGGCATGTTCTAGGAACACTAACACTAACTTATTACAATTCATATATCTATGTCATGATAGCATTTGAGTATTATTTCTTGTGGTATATCGGATGGAAACCCAGACATAAACTCCGTAGCTGATTCCGAATGGACGGTAGTGCGGTCTGTACTTGGGATACAATTCCACATACCACTTGGAAAAGTGCTCACATGTGTGCTTGTGTGGTTAATATGTGTGCTTGTGTTTTCGTGAATCTAATATGCCGATGAAGTTGTATGTTCGTTGCTACTTTGATGTATTTTCTAGCATGCAATCTTAGATGTGAAATATATGTAAATTTATATGTAAGTTTTATTTTGTACATGTGAATTTAGAAGCACGAAACTCTCAAAAATAGGTGTTACTTAAGCTTGATTAAATTATTACGTAAATCCTTTCATTACAAGTGACATAAGTAAGGGACCATTCCGAACCCAACGGTTTGAGGTCTTCCCTTGCGAGGGGTGAGTGCGGCCTTAAATCTCATTTTCCCGGTTCACACCGGGTGGCGACTCCATTATTCTCCGGTTTAATCCCCCGTGGCTACTCCGTACTCCCGACCGGGCCGCGAGCCCGGGACAGCATGCGTCGCCCAGTTTTTGTGTTCCCACAGTCTGGCGACTCCACTGGGGATAGAGAATCGGCCCCGAAATATTATCTTGTAATGTTTGGATTTATGTTCTAATTGACCGTGTCTATAGTGGATGAAATGAGGGTTTAATCAAAGGCATTTTGAGGCTAGGTAATGGTTTGGTGTCTTCCTTCACTCACTACCTTTCTAGAAGGAAAAGCTGTGAAGGCACTTAGATAGCCATCTACTCGTAGCCTATTGTGATGGACTAATTTGGAGGACTCGTTGTTTATTCCTGACACCAAGCGATAAGAGCCTAAGAGGCTTGGGTATTTAAGTGAGCCTCGCTCCACCTTCCCTATGGGGAATCTACAACGGGAAATCCATTTGACAGTCCGTCACACACCATAGCTCATTGGCACGTACCTTAGTGTATAAAAAAGGGTGCGCTCACTTGGTCGCTCGAACCCTTGAGTGGGGAGACCTAGTTGTGGGCCATCCTTCGCCGGTGAGAGCCTTTGTCTATACTCTTGCGAACCTACCCATAGACCGGGGTTGTATGGCTAAAGTAACAATTATTTCTTTGAGTATGTGCTTGTGGACCATCCTCATTTGGATGCAGTTGGACCATTGTCAGAAATGCGGACTTGCTGGGCCAATTAAACTGGGGCGAGTTCGTACCTTATGACCATTGGGCCCAAGGCTTCTAAAATTTTGATGGGCCATTCTGTAGAAATTATTATTTTATGTTTGCATTATCTTTCTTTTATGCTTGTGTTTGGGAACATCGCCCTTTGGATCCATTTGGACCATTTGTCATCGGATATGGCTTGTTGGGCCATTTAAACTGGGACAAGAACGTATTTTATGACGATTGGGCAAAGGCTTCTAAGTGCTGATGGGCCACTTTGTGCTTGTGTTCGGAACATTACCATTTGGATTTAGTTGGGCTCCTTGCCATGAGATGTGAACTCGTTGGGCCATTTAAACTGGGACGAGTTCACTCCTATGACAGTTAGCCCAAAAGCTTCTAAAATGATAATGGGCCGATTTGTTTGAAAATTTTAATTGATTTAGTATGTTCTATATGTTACATGCATCTCATGCACCTCATATATACATATATCCTGTTAACACCCTCTATGTCTCTAAAAGACATCATAGATTCCCGTTGGGTTAGGGAAGAGAGAAGACTCACTAAAAGACCAGTAACAGATATGAGTACATCCGATAATGAGGTGTCCCGAATAGATCAGTTGGAGAATGGTTTCGCCAAGATTACTGAACAATTGCAAGCTTTGACTACTGCCATGACAAATATGGCTGTGCCCCGTGCTGGGGGAAATTCTGAGAATGTGAGGCGCGAGGAGCCTCCGAATGGGTTGGGGGATGATATCCCCACTTTTGATGATGACATGGCAGAGTATGCAACAGGCAAAGTGATTGGGTCTCAGGCAGAATTGCAGAAGCTTCGGGATCAGGTTGAAACAGTTACCCGCAAAATGAGGGGTAAGCTTGAAGAGTTGTTAGACTATGAGGCAATGACCTTCGGAGAACAGCTGCCAGCTCAGTTTAAAATGCCCGACATGACCAAGTTTAATGGGAATGGAGACCCGAGAGTCCATCTGCAGCAATATGTCTCAGTCATGAGTTCAGTGGGCCTATCACAGTGCCAAGTCCAAAAGATGTTTAGGATGTCACTCGAGGGGGCACCTGTGGTTTGGTATCATAGCCTTGAGAAGAAGGTTAAGGAAGATTGGAGGGAACTAGCTGATGCTTTTCTGAAGCAGTATGTCACAGACTTAGAGATTGACCTGTCACTCCGCGATTTGGAGAATACTAAGCAGAAGCAGGAAGAAAGCTTCAAGGAGTATGTAGACCGCTGGAGAAGCCAGCTTCTGAAGATGCAGACTCGGCCCTCTGAGAAAGACCAGATCAAAATGATCATCTAGGGTACTAAGCCCTCCATTTATGGTAAGCTGCGGAGGATGACTTCGATGATTACGGATTTCCGACAATTGAGGGAGACGGTTATGGATATTGAAGAAGAAAAGGCTGAAAACAGAAAGTTTTATGGCCAGAATAGAAGGAATATTGAGGTACCTTCATGGACCAAGCCCGCTACCGCTGAGGTAACTGCCATCAAAAGCAGGCGATTTTCCTACCTTGGTAAGCCTCTTTCAAGGGTGTTCGAAAAGCTGAAGGCGCAAGGACTTCTGGAACCCTTAGAGGCTAAACCAATTCCAAACCCTGTACCACCCAACCTTGACCTAAGCCTGTATTGTCACTTCCATTGGAGAAGGGGTCACGAAACTGATAGCTGCACCCGCCTTAGGCATGAGATCCAAAACCTCATTGACTCCCACAAAATACCTGACCCAGAAAGAGAACAACCCAACACACACAGAAATCCCCTACCCAACTACATGATCAACTCTGGCCTACCCGAAACCCTTCTCCTCCAAACTCTCAACCAATCAGCTTCATTCATAGGAATAAGGGATGACAACGGTGGAGAACCATAGGCCAATGAAGAAGGCAATGCTGCGAATGATGAAGTTATTCCTCCTAGTTTATTTGATCCTGCATTTTTAATAAAGACATTGATTTTGTCTCTTCGTTCAAACCTTTTCTTAATGATAATAAAGACGTTCATTTTGCTTACTTGCCTGAATCTCTTCCTTTCAACCGCAACATGAGTATATTTGAGAAAAGCATTCAACCTTGGTACTATGAAATTCAGTGATGTTTAGAACACGGGGAATTCCCGAAAGCAGCAAGCAGAAAAGATATGGTGATCATTCAGAAATTGAGAAATGGGGCAGTGAGACTATCAGACTTGGAAGGGAATGAGTTCACCGAGCCGATTAAAGTGGAAAGGTTGAAGCAGTACTTTACCTGAGGAAGAATTGGCTGGAGACCTAACCCAACAGGATAGGAAACTCATTCATGCATGCATGCATACACGTAACATACTTTGCATTCTTTTGTGTTTGTTTTGCTTTGTATTCACAGGTTTTGAAGCAGAAAGAGAGAAAGTGGCAAATACAAACCAATCAGGAACAGCGACAACACAGTATCAGTCTGGGGGCGAGGCCCATATCAGTACCAGTTTGAGGGCGAGGCCCATATCAGCATCAGTCTAGGGGCGAGGCCCATATCAGCAGTATTAGTCTAGGGGTGAGGCCCATATCAGTATCAGTCTAGGGGCGAGGCCCATATCAGTATTAGTTGGGGGCGAGGCCCATATCAGTTTCAGTATTGGGGATGAGTCCCAGGGGCGAGGCCCATATCAGTATCAGTTGGGGGCGAGGCCTATATCAGTTTCAGTCTTGGGGATGAGTCCCAGGGGCGAGGCCCATATCAGTATCAGTTTGGGGCGAGGCCCACATCATTGTGGGGGCGAGGCCCACATCAGCATCAGTATCAGTTTAGCCGGGAATGGCACTCCAAGAATGGAAACACAATTCAGGAATGAACAAGCCGGGAATAACACTTCAAGAATGGAGCAAGGTTCGGAAATGGACCACTCTCATATCAGTATTGGTTCAGAAATGGACTATCTCTCCTCAGCAATGGTTCAGAAATGGACCACTCTCATATCAGTAACGGTTCGGAAATGGACCACTCTCTTATCAGCAACGGTTCAGAAATGGACCACTCTCATATCAGTATTGGTTCAGAAATGGACTATCTCTCCTCAGCAATGGTTCAGAAATGGACCACTCTCATATCAGTAACGGTTCGGAAATGGACCACTCTCTTATCAGCAACGGTTCGGAAATGGACCACTCTTATATCAGTATTGGTTCGGAAATGGACTATCTCTCCTCAGCAATGGTTCAGAAATGGACCACTCTCATATCAGTAACGGTTCGGAAATGGACCACTCTCTTATCAGCAACGGTTCGGAAATGGACCACTCTCATATCAGTAGTGGTTCGGAAATGGACTATCTCTCCTCAGTAACGGTTCGGAAATGGACCACTCTCATATCAGTATTGGTTCAGAAATGGACTATCTCTCCTCAGCAATGGTTCAGAAATAGACAACTCTCATATCAGTAACGGTTCGGAAATGGACCACTCTCTTATCAGCAACGGTTCGGAAATGGACCACTCTCATATCAGTATTGGTTCGGAAATGGACTATCTCTCCTCAGTAACGGTTCGGAAATGGACCACTCTCATATCAGTATTGGTTCGGAAATGGACCATCATCTCCTCTCGCCGAAGATGGCACTCCGAAAATGGAGCACGGTTGGAAATGGACCATCATCTCATCTCGCCAAAAATGGCACTCCGAAAATGGAGCACGGTTCGAAATGGACCATTATCTCATCTCGCCGAAAATGGCACTCCGAAAATGGAGCATGGTTCGAAATGGACCATCATCTCATCACTTGCCGAAAATGGCACTCCAAAAATGGAGCACGATTCGAAAATGGACCATTATCTCATTAGTCACCGAAAATGGCACTCCAAAAATGGAGCACAATTCGAAAATGGATAGACATCACTTCAGCAACGCCTCGAAAATGGGGTTTAGCATACTGAAAATGGTAAAACCAGATCAACTCAACTCAACACAGCAGGCAAACCAGGAGACAGCTGGCGACCCAGGTAAGTGAAAATGCATTGCATGTACTTTGATAGGATTGTCACTGTCACACACTGCACAAGTCCCATCAAAGTGGGGGTGACTGTAGGCATTGCATTTTTGCATGTGAAACCCGATGATGAGCCTCAGTTGGAGGCACTACCTTTTAAGTCATGGAAGCCGCGGGAAACGGACGTCGGAAGGGAGGAGTCAAGAATTGACTCATAATTGGATTAAGTTCGCTGGTTTAGCTTCGGGTTACTGGTTGGTTTTCCGTTTTAAAAATTATTCCTAGCCTAAAAAACCGTAAACCTTTTAATCTTGGCCCAAACCCCACATCCAAGCCCATCTCACCCAAGCCCAATCCAAATTAATTAAAACCTTTAAAATACATGTCACAAATTAAATTAAATTAAATTAAAGTTAACTAATTTAAAATCAAATTAAAATCCAACACAAACTAAAATCCTATTAAATTAAATTAAAATCTAATTAAACTAAAACAAATTAAATAATTAAGTCATATACCTAATAAAACATTAAATAAAATCATATACCAAATTAAAATAAAACAAATAAAATCTAAATAATCACCTACCAAAATAATAAAAATACTTACACAAATTAAAGAAATTGCATGCCTAATTAAAATCAATCAACAAATATCATGCCTAATTAAATCACTCATAACCAATTTAAAGATATTGACTTCCTAATTTGAACCAAATTTGTCCCCCAATCAATAATTGATTTCCTTGTGTGATACTAATTGGTCTCCTTCCTATTCAAATCCATGCAAACCCTACCCTCACACTATAAAAATAACACAAAACTAAACCCTAGGGGCTACCTCTCAACTCTCACCACACACGGCCAATAAGAACAAAATAAGAACAAAATAAACCCTACCAGCCCTTAACGTAAACAACAAAAGAAGAAACCTTCACTGCCATCCACGGCTTCATCCCTCCATGAGCATATAAACCTTCCACGCGTGAATCCCTGAAGAAGCCCTAAGCAAATGACTCTTCCACGCCAACACAAACGCCACATGCCCCAACCTCACGTAAAAGCCATAACAGCCCTCAACCCACTCCCTTATAGCCAACACGCACATGCAGTCCACAAACCACAGCCCTAGTCACGTTGACAAGCCCTCATGCCTGCCTTCTCACGTAGCGTAGCCTTCAACATAGTCCACACTCCACGTAAAACAGCCACCTAACTCTCACACATAGCCTCATGCACCCAAGCTCAAACACGTAAGCCAGCAGCCCTTAAATCCTCCTTGAAACAGTCGCAGATCCTGCCTTAAACCACACCCTATAACCACCGAAATTGGCCCCTCAAATAGCCCCTGCACTGCACACAAAATACCCTCTGTCTAGTCCCAAAACTGTCGTGGAAACCCCCCAGCACTGCACGCCTAAATCATCCCACCTTACCCTTCAAAAATGTCACCAAAACAACAGCCCCAAACCAGTCCAAATAACCTTCGAAACAGTCCCTTATCACCCTGAAAATTGTCTCCGAATTAACCCACAACAGCAGCCCAAAACACACACAAACAGTAGCCTAAAACACCAAAAACAGTGACCAAAATACGGCAGCAAACCGCGAGGAAACAGCAGCAAAACGGAGGTCAAAATAGTAGCTTAAGCAGCGAAACAGCAAGGTAAAACGCAAACCAGTGAACCAGAAAAGTTGCGGTGTGATAGCCCTTCCGACGATCGTGAAATGCGAGTCCGAAATTCGACATAAAAGGTTAGACCTGAGGGTATTTTCCACATTCGTTTTCTGTTTTATTGGTATTATTTATTGAGTATTTCTTGCATGATTGTCATGTTGAAATGCATGTTGTGGCCCTTGAGTAGATAAATATGCATGAATTATGAGATGTTGTATCTCGTGGCTTTGGGAAAAAATGAGAGATGTGTCAACTCTCGCGGTATATCGGATGGAAACCCGGACATAAATTTCATAGCCGATTCCGAATGGACGGTAGTATGATCTGTACTCGGGATACAACTCCATGTACCGCTTGAGTAAATGGCACCCTCTTTCGTTTTGTGTTGCATTGGTTTATTTTTTTTTGTCACTTGAATTCTGCATGTTGTTTATTTATGTATGATTCAATCGAGCGCATGGGCTTAGTAAGTGCAATGAAAGATCCCCTATGGGGAGGGGTTAAAACCACGATTCTTTGCCACGCCGGTTGATGTGTGTTCAGTTGAATGCAAGATACGTTCAATCGGGCATACTAAGTTTGATATTATTGTTTTTTTAATTCTTTGTATGCATGATTCAATCGAGCGCATGGGCTTAGTAAGTGCAATGAAAGATCCCCTATGGGGAGGGGTTAAAACCCTTTACCACGATGCTTTGCCACGCCGGTTGATGTGTGTTCGATTGAATGCAAGATACGTTCAATTAGACATACTAAGTTTGATATTATTGTTTTTTTTTAATTCTTTGTATGCATTATTCAATCAAGCACATGGGCTTAGTAAGTGCAATGGAAGATCCCCTATGGGGAGGGGTTAAAGCCCTGTACCACGATACTTTTCCGCGCCGGTTGATGTGTGTTCGGTTGGATGCAAGATACGTTCAATCGGGCATACCAAGTTTGATATTATTGTTTTTAATTATTTGTATGCATGATTCAATCGAGCACATGGGCTTAGTAAGTACAATGAAAGATCCCCTATGGGGAGGGGTTAAAGCCCTTTACCATGATGCTTTGCCGCGCCGGTTGATGTGTGTTCGGTTGAATGCAAGATATGTTCAATCGGACATACTGAGCTTGACATTATTGTCTTTATTCTTTGTGTAGCATGCATCAGGTCTGGTTCCGTTCGAACGCGTTCTAGAACGCTACACGAATGTGAACTTTCTGTTTACCGTTCGAACGCGTTCTCGAACGCTACGCGAACGCACTTTCTTAGTCTTATCATGCATCTGGTCTGGTTCCGTTTGAACGCGCTCTAGAATGCTACACGAATGCGAACCTTCTGTTTACCGTTCGAACGCGTTCTCGAACGCTACGCGATCGCACACGTATTTTCTTAGTCTTATCACGCATCAGGTCGGGTTCCGTTCGAACGCATTCTCGAACGCTACACGAACGCGAACCTTCTGTTTACCGTTCAAACGCGTTCTCGAACGCTACGCGAACGCGCGCCCACTGAACTGAGACATCTTCATCACATGCCATGTATAATTGCATCTTAGGTGATTTTTCTTATGAAAACCATATAATCATTCCTATCTTTGTACACATCATAATGAAAAGCATATTTATTCCATTGGTTGCATCATTTACCTTAGTCTTGGTCTAACTTATTACAATTCATATATCTATGTCATGATAGCATTTGAGTATTATTTCTTGTGGTATATCGGATGGAAACCCATACATAAACACCGTAGCCGACTCCGAATGGACGGTAGTGCGGTCTGTACTTGGGATACAATTCCACGTACCGCTTGGAAAAGTGCTCACATGTGTGCTTGTGTGGTTAATATGTGTGCTTGTGTTTTCGTGAATCTAATATGCCGATGAAGTTGTATGTTCGTTGCTACTTTGATGTATTTTCTAGCATGAAATCTTAGATGTGAAATATATGTAAATTTATGTGTAAGTTTTATTTTGTACATGTGAATTTAGAAGCACGAAACTCTCGGAAATAGGTTTTACTTAAGCTTGATTAAATTATTACGTAAATCCTTTCATTACAAGTGACATAAGTAAGGGACCATTCCGAACTCAACAGTTTGAGGTCTTCCCTTGCGAGGGGTGAGTGCGGCCTTAAATCTCATTTTCCCGGTTCACACCGGGTGGCGACTCCATTATTCTCCGGTTTAGTCCCCCGTGGCTACTCCGTACTCCCGACCTGGCCGCGAGCCCGGGACAGCATGCGTCGCCCAGTTTTTGTGTTCCCACACTTGCCTCCCACTATTTTTCGGCGAGCCTCTAACCCTTTGTGGAGTACTCGGGAAATCTTGTTTCCTAGTAGGCTATGATCCCGTTAAATAACACACTTTGGCCAACAAATTGTATGATAATTAACTAGGTAGATCTCTAAGATCAATTGGATCCCATCCAATTCCTAGATCCAGTAGGTGGACATCCAAGTCCGAAACATATATCTTATATATGCCAATATATCCAATATATTGCCTAACCTTTTTCCTCTGAATCAACTAAGCCTTGGCTTTGGCACAACAAACTTAGTGATCCCAGTTAAGCGGAACCCATTGACTTTGGAAAGCTTCGTAATCAATGTCGATGGACAAGAAGTGATCTTGACTTTGGCCAACAAATCACAACTTGGACAAGACAATGATATGGAACAAAGCCTTCATGATTCAAACACATCCTCGATGGACAAAGGTCTTGACTTTGGCCAACAAACCAATGCCAATCTTGGATCTTGAGTAAGAATCACTCAATGGAAGGAAAAACGCTTAATATGTTTTGAGGGTTTTTTCGCTTAATTGGCAACCAATTAATTATCTTTGTTAAGGTCTCATCATCATACACCCTTAAACATGCATTCTAAACACATAATAAGGCGTGTAAAAATAAATATAATAATGATATGCGGATGGATACTTAAACACATTGTTCCTAGAACAAATCTCTTCATTTCCTCTCTCCCGCTAGCACAATTATTAATTCTACCCGATTACATAACACTTCTAAAGAAACCTCATTTACAATGAGGGTAATAGGTGAGAAGAGAAATACACAGAGTCAAGAGGTAATAGGCTGGACACGCAGGTCCAATTAATAAATTCTAAATTTATTACAACAATTTCCAAAATTGCCCTCACCCATCTAATATCCATCTGATATGCATTATTAATACATCGCATCCATGTATTCACACAAGCATGTTATCAATCAATCTAATCCAATTAATTAATCTGAATATTAATGACCATCCAATGTTCAAACAACGATTTGATTTTGCGCGAGTCCGACTCGTTTTGCGAATAAGTACTCAAAGTACGGATTCTTGATTATATTAAACTCCAACATCAAATCCAATTTAATTTGTATTTAATACTAATTCTATATTTAATTCCAAATTAAATATTACACTTTATGAATGAACCTTTAGCGACTTAGATTCTAAATTTAATCGTTACGGGTCTCAAAGCTCGATTAACATCCAATGTTAATTTAATTTAAAGTCTAATGGGCTTTTAATTAATTTCTAAGGCATGGAGTTTTGGTCAATATGGGTCAAACCCAAATACCAAAGCCCATTTAAGGAATCACCCTTATTTGCCAAGAAACCAATTTAGGCCCATTAGGCCCAATTAAAATTAAAGGTCCATTAAGTCATAATTGGACTTTATGGATATGGTTTTGGGCCCAATTGGATCCAACCAATTTAGTCTAAACCTAACTTGGTACAACCAAGCCCATTAAGCCCAATTACAACTTTTAAGGCCCAATTCCAAATTTAAGCCCAATTAATTAAATTACCAAATTCCAAATTTTATAACTTAATTAACCTAAGTGTATTGCCATAATTAATTACCCAAATTAACATTTCCAAAACATCAATTTACACAATTAATTATGCTCATATCATCAAAACATGTCCAACACATTTGAATCAAAAATCAATCATTTTCCATGCTTATCTTGTCTCGGCATTTTGGGGTTTTACATGTCCAATTCGGTTTCAATCCAATTAAATCTCAAATCAACATTATCCAATTGTTTCAAGTCATCCAATGATCAAAGAAACAAAAATACCAAGACTTTAGGGCAAGATTAGATTCGGCCAAGCCTAACCAATTGGGGAAAATTTGTCCAATTCAAAATTCATCAAATTGACAATGCATAACACCATGTTATCATAATTTAAGCATACTCAAACAATCAATTTCACTCAAACAAGCTCAAATCAATTTTGCCCAAATTTTACCCTAATCAAGTTTCATGCTCAAAATGCCTCAAGATACCATTGTTGGGTTTCTATTATGTCCCAAGGATCAATTCAAGCAATGAAACACATTGATCTGATTTTGATCCGATGAACACAAGCCCTTGCTCCATGAAGCTCTCGGTCAAGGTCCTCCCTGTGCTCCTTGAGAATTCGGGCACCACCATGGAAGGATCTCCAAGCTCCAAGCTTTGTGTTATGAATCCATGCTCATGAGTTAGTTCCATATCACCTTAGGATGACCCTTTACGTGCTAGCATAGGAAACATTGCCACAAATTTTCCTTTCCACTTCATGTAATTCTCGATCTTGCCAAGAAAAATGAGAGAGAATGATTTCTTGGCCCTTGACCGAATGTGAGGAAGAAAGAGAGAGGAGAGTGTGTTGGTTATTTGGTTCCAAAACCTAAAATGAACTTATCAAAAAATTGTTACCAAATTTTGGTATTAGGCTTTCAAAAAGTCAAACCAAAATTTGGAGCCAAAATGGCAATAAATGCCTTCCAACTACTCACATCACTCATGAATAGTGACTGGTTGTCAATCACTCAAAGTGACAAGACATCCATCACATGAATGACGAGTGATGTGACTTGTGGGCCGCACTTGAATTCGAAATGCGAGTGCGCTCGCAAACACTCCCGGGCTCGGGTTTGCTAAATCCGAATTAACGAATTTTCCGTTGCGACGCAATTAAATAATTATGCCTAGCAAAATTACTATTCACGTCGCTAACGAATTAATTCTAAATTAACTCGTTCGCCCGAATTAAAATCTAATTTTAATTCCGCGTCGAAATCCAATTTCGTATAATATATCGAACATATTATTTTATCGATTAATTCCAAATTACTCGTTCTCTCTCTTTAAATAATATTTTATCCCAGATAAAATATCTCCGTAATTAATCCCAGATTAATTTTCTCTCATTTATTAATTAATCCCAGATTAATAAAGTGTGAGTCATACTTCATCGGTGAATCTTCGGGAATTGACCCATGAGATCCCCGGATATGTTGGCAGTAAATCCGGTCGTCGGACTATCCGAACACGTAAGTACCTAGTACTACGTTTATACCGATTTACAAGACATGGTTGGCTTCTAGCAAAGCACCGTGCCTACCCAATTCTCCAGAAATATTCTTACTGGAATATGTGATCTATATCAGGCGTAGTATACGTAGTATTGCGTATTTCGATCCAGCATCAGATGTCACGTGCTAGGCCTGGGGCTGGAAATGTGTCTGCCCCGTACCAAGCACATATCGGATCTCTGGTAACTAGTCTCTATAATCGGATAAACATGACCTAGTCATAATATCCCGATAGCTGCAGCATATAAGAGAATGAGTTCCGTATCCTACGTGATCATCATCTCCACTATGACTGGAGTGATACTTCCGTCTCGACATCACACCCAATACACTACGATTCTCAATATACCCAGAAGATGCGTACACAGAACCTGTTAAAGCCCTGGACGACCAAAACCAAAGTATATTGATTGTCGCAAGTATTAGCGGTGCAAGTCTCAGGTTAAGACCAAATACACCTACCCTAATTCGGACTTCCATAGACACATAGTCATACTACCAATGGAATTCCGAAGGGGTCTATCCAGAGCGAAGCTGTTCCCGTACCATCGGTAAACACAACCTCCTATTACACTTGCATGAGAATCCTATACCCAAATATATGAGAACTATGCCGTTATGCTCCTACAACACGCACAAGTGTAATACTAGTCTATTCCGCATTATCGATGTCCAATCTCGATAATACTATGATTATGGATATTTAATGATTAAACCTTCGTGGATTGATACTGTCTCATATCATCTCAATCCGGAACTAATCATATGGACCTTTCATCATTTATACATCTTGGTAATCTAATTACAAATGATGAAAGGGCAATTTCCTTTGTCACATAGTTAATTTGTACAACAACACCATGATCTGTACAAATAGTGATGCTATGGGCCATAACTATCCAACAATTCTGTTATCATATTAGACTTTTACTGAAGATGTATAAGGTTTGTTTCATCTTATTAATTACGTAGTTCCAATTATAGTTTATCATTCTCACATTTGACTTCAATAAGTCAAGTCTTTTCTACAATAATTAACATCTGGTGTTACACACCAAGTAATAAAACAATTTTATTACTTAGGATCATAGGAAATATATTTTATTAAATAGAATACAATATTCTATAAAATAGAATAAATGATAAACTTTTACTTATACCTCCGAGGTGTAAGTAATTTCCATTATATAACTATTATATAAAAGAAAGATTCAAATCTCAAACTTTTCAAGATTAAGATTTTCTACCTATACATATCATATATGTAATTGTGGAAATTAATGGAACCTAAATTAAAAGGATGAACTAGTGTTACTGGAGCATATCCCCAAGAGTATTGAAACTAATTTGGTAACATTCAATATCAAACGAATCAAATCATATAAGATTCGACTGCTCCCACTGCTCAATTCCATCAAGACGGAATCATGGAAGAATAATATTGAATATAAATCATATTCACTGAATAACCTTAGAACTAATTGCTTTAAATTCATATGTTTGATCGTATCAAAGATCTTTGAACAATTCAAAGACTTGTTATGAATTTTAAGGATCGCGTTTTTCAAAATTTCAGATTGAATATTTTTAAACCAGTCAAATATGTTCAATCTGCGTTTCATTAGAACAGATTGAAGTGTTTGATCATTTCAAGACGTTCAATATGTGTTCTTTCAGAAACACGTAACTAAGTTATGACAATTCATAAACTAAGTTACAAAGTAAAGAAAACTACCTTAAGCAATTACAATTCATTAAAACTACATACATCTAATGTATCAGTTTAATGAATCTGGTGGTCCAATGACAAATCATTGGTTAAACGAGATTTTAATCACCTTCCTGAATATAATATTCATTAAATGGATAAGGATGTGTGGTGTGATCTTGTATCAAACCATCCTTTACCATACGGAATAAGCATCTAATGCTTAAGTGATTAAACTAATAAAGCACCGTTCTAAATTATTTATTTTACTGAAATTTTTTTCTTAATGTTATCTCTACGTCAATGACACTACTATTATATTTAAAATATATAACAATTGTTTATAAAGAACAAGTAACTATCCAATAGTCGCGAGTTCCGATATCAAATATCAAAATAATCGTTAAAAAATATTTTTAAATAACTAGATGGGAGATCTGATATCCAATACCTATAGTTGTAGTATTGTGAAAATCGATATTTTCTATACACAACTATACGCATCTCCTTTATTTAGCTTTACTATTTGCATTCAACTATTCACAACAATTGCAAATAATTGATTAGAAAATTGTGTCAGACACATTGCCTCTAAAGGTCATTAAAGCTAAGAAATGTCATTACTAGATAAACAAATACCTAATGGGGCTTTCTTAATGCCAGTCAAGAATCTCGAGACATGAACTAATTCAAGTCAATTCTTACTACATAAGAAACTATTCTCTCTAAAGTATTATATCCTAAAAGGGATATCTATCTCGATTATCTTTCATGACTTAGAAACTAAGTCATTAACCATCTTGATTTTTGAAGAAAATCGGAACAACAGTTCCCGATGGTTTAGACCAATCTAATAATATCCTAGTCTAGTAGTATCTAGAACCTATTCTAGAATAACTACAACCAATATTCAAGTCAAATAACATATCAAAATATGTGTGCAGTGAATTAAAAGTTTAATTCTATCTAATATAGATTATGGAAAACAAACAAGCGGCTATTTCCATAATAATACACACTGCCTAAGTTAAGGAATTTTTAAACTTAGCAGCGTCTCCCACTATTTTACGTAATACTGTAATCCCCAACGGAAAAACGAGAATTCAATAATTAAATCAAATTCCATAATGGGAAGAGGACCCCATGAATATATTTCGACTCACAGCAGAGGCACGGTCTCGCCTACGTATATTCACAGGTAGACAACTCATTGTCAATCACTCACTAGAGACTCATGTTGGGTTTCAATCAAGTCCCAAGGATCATTTATCAAGCATAAAACGAGTTGAATACATATCAAATGAGGTGCGGAATAACTCACATTGATCGGTAGAGATGCAACGAAGACAAAAAAACACACTGCTCCTCCTTGCTCGGTAGTGAGCTGCGCACATGGAGGACTGCTCGGCGTGGGGGCTGCTTCCTCCTCCAAGAATCGGCCATGGGTGATCTTTGAAGCTCCAAGCTTTGTGATAAACATCCAAGCTCACGAACTCACTGCCCTAACACCTTGGTATGCCTCATATAGAGTGTGCTAGCACTTGGATCTTGCAACAAAATCATGTCTTTTCTCCCTTTACTGCATTCGGTCTTGAACCAAAAAAGAAAGAAGGCACAGCCCCTTCGGCGTGAGGAAGAAGAGAGGGAAGAGAGGAGGGAAAAGTTTCCAAAACCTAATACCGTAAAAAGAGAGAGAGAGAAATGTTGTGTAAAATAAAAAAAAAATGTAAAAGGTTTATATAATTTCCTAAATATAATAAAACCATTTACCATTTCTTTAATTTCCAAAAAGGCAAACATTAAATGCTTGTCAATCACCACAAATCAACTCACATCAATCACTCAAATGTCACATCACTCAAAGTGACATGTGATTTGACGCTTGATGTGACTTGCCATTTGACGCTTGATTTGACTTGCGTGCCTCACTCGAATTCGAAATGCGAATGCGCTCGCAAACAATCCCGGGCTCGGGTTTGCTAATTCCAAATTAACGAATTTTCCGTTACGTCGTAATTAAATGATTACGCCTAGCGAAATCACTATTTACGTCACTAACGAATTAATTCTAAATTAATTCGTTCGCCCGAATTAAAATCTAATTTTAATTCCGCGTCGAAATCCAATTTCGTATTATATATCAAATATATTATTATACCGATTAATTCAAAATTAATCGTTTTCTCTCTTTAATTGATATTTTATCCCAGATAAAATATCTCCGTAATTAATCCCAGATTAATTTTCTCTCTCATTAAATTAATCCCAGATTAATTAAAGTGCGAGTCATACGTCATCGGTGAATCTTTGGGAAGCGACCCATGAGATCCCCGGATATGTTGGCAGTAAATCGGGTCGTTGGACTATCCGAACACGTAAGTACCTCGTACTACGTTTACTCTGATTCACAAGACAAGGTTGGCCTCTAGCAAAGCGCCATGCCTACCCAATTCTCCGGAAACATGCTTACAGGAATAAGCGATCTATATCAGGCGTAGTATACGTGGTATTGCGTATTTCGATCCAGTATCGGATGATCACATGCTAGGCCTGGGGCTGGAATCGTGTCTGCCCCGTACGAAGCACATGTCGGATCTCTTGTAACTAGTCTCCATATCGGATAAAATGACCTTGTCATTTTATCCCGTTGACTGCAGTACTAAAGAGAACCAGTACCGTATCCTACGTGACCATCATCTCCATATGACTGGAGTGACATTTCCGTCTTAACATCACACCCAACACACTACGATTCTCAATATACCCAGTATTGGCGTACACAGAACCTGTTAAAGCCCTGGACGACCTCAACCAAAGTATATTGATTGTCGCAAGTATTAGCGGTGCAAGTCTCAGGTTAAGACCAAATACACCTACCCTGATTTCGGACTTCCATAGACACGTAGTCATACTACCAATGGAATTCCGAAGGGGTCTATCCAGAGCGAAGCTGTTTCCCATACCATCGGTGAAACACAACCTCCTATTACACTTGCATAAGTATCCTATACTTAAATATACGAGAACTATGCTGTTGTGCCCTCACAACACTCACAAGTGCAATACTAGTCTTTTACGTATTTATCGATGTCCAATCTCGATAATACTCTGACTAGGGATATTTAATGATTTATCCTTCGTGGACTGATACTGTCTCATATCATTCTTAGTCCAGGAACAAATCATAGGGACCTCCTATCATTTATACATCTAGGTGATCTAATCACAAATGATAAGAGTGCAATCTCTTTGTCACACAGTTAATTTGTACAACAACACCATGATCTGTACAAATAGTGACGCTATGGGTCATAATTGTCCAACAATCTCCCACTTGGCCTATAGCCAGTCACTCGAGTGTCTACCACCCGAACTATGTACGGTTCGCTCAAATTACTGAGAAAAAGGCAAAATCATTATAATCTTCTAGGAAGATAAAGGACATATCCCAAAATGTCTGCTTAATTGTGGCAAACGGGATCGCGGAAGCATGACTGCCGTTTGGACAAAGCAGACATGAAGGAATTGAAGAATGAGCAAGGCTCTGACTTCAAATATGTTTGTCAACATTATGTTCACAGCTAGTGTTAAAATTAGATTTTAAATACTTAGTGTGGTACATAAATATATACGGATGTTTAGAATCTGCTATGAGCAGGATTAGGAAGCTGTTATAATTTAACTAGTTTGACTGGAAACATTATCTCTATATCAGTGTTTAACCCGCTACGGGTGAACCTTTATATTCTAGAACACTAAAGTGTTTTATTATATAAAGATGATATTGAGATAAACACATTAGATGTGAATAACAGTATTTATATTTTGAATATAAATAATATCTCAAACATATAACATGACAAACAAACAACTCAAACTGATTTGATCAGATGAAACTTAATTGTGGCATTGTAGTCTGGGACACAATTAAACAAGAATCGTATATCCACACTTTCGAAGAGTGGGTACTAGGACTGATTTGATTCAATTCAAATAAAGTCTACGAATCTAGATTATTGGGCAAAGTGCCTAAAACATTATTTACTTGGTAAAAGTGTAAATGCCACTGATCTGTTAGCTCTAGTGTGGGACACAGAAACTGGGTGACGCATGCTGTTCTAGGCTCGCGGCCTAGTTGGGAGTACGGAGTAGCCCGCGGGAGACTAAACTGGAGAATAATGGAGTCGCCACCCGGTGTGAACCGGGAAAATGAGATTTAAGGCCACACTCACCCCTCGCAGGGGAAGACCTCAAACCGTTGGGTTCGGAATGGTCCCTTACTTATGCCACTTGTAATAAAATGATTTATGCAATAATTTAGCCAAGCCTAAACAACTTATTTCCAATGATAATTATATTTCTAAGTTCACATGCATGAAATTACAACATACAACATCACATGGCAATCTCATGAACATATTTCGATCATATGATATGGAAAACTAAGAACAACCTAATCATGCTTGAGTACTATCTTATTAATACATCGAATGGATAAATACAGGAATACAAATAATATGATTGACTACATAATACAAGAGAGATTACCCAAGAGGCAATTATGCATGAAATATGATGTGACAGACTCAGTTCAGTGTGTGCGCGTTCGTGTAGTGTTCGTAAACACGTTCGAACGGTAAACAGAAGGTTCGCGTTCGTGTAGCGTTTGATAACACATTCGAACGAGACAAGACTTGATGATACAAAATGCATGATAAAACAAAGAATGTGCGTACGCGTTCGAGAACGCGTTCGAACGGTAAATAGAAGGTTCACGTTCGTATAGAGTTCGAGGACGCGTTCGAACGGAACCAGACCTGATGCATGATGAAACTAAGAAACTACGTGCGCGTTCACGTAGCGTTCAAGAACGCGTTCGAACGATAAACAGAAGGTTCGCGTTCGTGTGGAGTTCAAGGATGCGTTTGAACGGAACCAGACCTGATGCATACAACACATACATAAACAAACAAATCCACAATGCAGGACCTCACGTATCCGATTGAACTCATCTCGCATCCAATCGAACATACACTATCCAGCGCGGTAAAACATCGTGGTAAAGGATTTTAACCTCTCAAAATAGAGGACCTTTAATCGCACTTACTAAGCCCATGCGCAAACAACACAATACATATGTAAAGAAGTAAAGACAACTATATCGAACTTCGTGTATCCGATTGAACATATCTCACATCAAATCGAATATACATCAACCGGTGCGGCAAAGCATCATGGTAAATGATTTTAACCCCTCCGAATAGGGGACCTTTAATCCAACTTACTAAGCCCATGCGCTCGATCACGTCATGCATATAAAAATAAAGACAGTAATATCGGATTTCGTATACCCGATTGAACACATCTTACATTCAACCGAATATACATCGATCGACGCGGCAAAGCATCGTGGTAAAGGATTTTAACCCCTCAGAATATGAGACCTTTAATCCAACTTACTAAGCCCATGCGCTCGATCACATCGTTACATAAACAAATAACATGGGGAAGTCAAGTAACGAATGACAAACAAATCAAAACAACATAAAATAAAATATGCGCCGTTTACTCAAGTGGTACGTGGAGTTGTATCTCGAGTACAGATCATATTACCGTCCATTCGGAATCGGCTATGAAATTTATGTCCGGGTTTCCATCCTATATACCACGAGAGGCGTTTTCATTTTATTTAAGGGCCACAACATACATCATTTTACAATATATACATCTTTACCTACTCAAGGGCTACAACATGCATTTTAATATAGTAATCATGCGAACAAAACTAAATAAATAATAAAGATAAAACTGAAAACAAGTGTGAAAAATACCCTCAGGTCTAACCTTTTTTGCCAACTTTCAGACTTACGTTGCACGGAGATCAGAAGGGTTAAAGCTCATCAACTTCTCCGGTTCACTAGTTTAGCATCTTAGCTCACTGTTTTTCTGTTTTGCTTGCTTTTTTATCTCCGTTTTGCTGTTGTTTGACCTCCATTTTGCTGCTGTTTTCTCTGTATTCTCTGCTTACTGTTTCACGCCTTTAAAGCTACTGTTTTTACGTTTTTTAGGGGTTAGGGTGTTCTATGTTGTATTTTTCGGTTGTTTAAGGAGGCTAAGGGTACAGTTTTTTATGTTACTATTTTAATGATTTTAAGGACTGTTTTAAGGTGTTTTTCGGTGATATGGCTGCAGTTTTTGGGGCTGCTGTTTCGGTGTTTTAGTGGACTGTTTTGAAGGTTTATTTTCGGTGAAGTGAGGGTGGGGATGAAGAGAAATGTTGCTATTTTTCTTGTGATTTGCGTGTAATGTCAAGGATTCTTGTTGTGATTTGCTGTGTGTGAGTTGTGTCTTGTGAAGGGAGTGCATGTCTTGGTTAGGGGTTTTTTATATAGAGAAGGGCTAAGGCTTCTCCTTGTCTCACAAGGAATGGATTTTGGCATTAAAGAGAGGATTTGATTTGGTGTTGGATAAGGAAATCAATGGATTGAGGGGGGACAAATTTTGGTCAATTAAGAAGGTTGAATATTTGATTGGCTTGGTTTAGGAATACAATTTGTTAGATTAGGAAGTCAACATTTTTAATTGGTTATGATTGATTTTAATTAGGCATAATATTTCTTTAATTTAGTATATAATATTTTAAGTTAGGAAGTTACAATATTTTAATTTGGTATAATTATATTTTATGTCTTATTTAATTTGATATATCAATTAATTAATATTTTATTTAGTTAATGTTTAATTTAGTTAATATTTGATTTAATTTGGATGTAATTTAGGGTGATATTGGCGTGTGGGCCTCTCTTGGTGGGCTAGGTGTTGTGTTGGTTTGGTGAGTGGGCTCAGGTGGGTGGCAAGGGTTGTGGGCCAAGGTTAAAAGGTTTGCGGGGTTTTTGGGCCAAAGGTGCTCTAAACGGAGGTCCAACAAGACGAATACCGGTTACCTTCCGACGACCATTTCCCGCAATATCCATAACTAAAAAAAGGTAGTGCCTCTAACTGAGACTCATCATCGGGTTTCACATGCAAAAATATAATGCCTACAGTCGCCCCCACTTTGATGGGACTTGTGTAGTGTGTGACTTTGAACAATCCTATCAAAGTTATGCAATGCATTTCCACTTACCTGGCTCGTCTCTGTGCCTCGAGCTGAGTTGGTGCTGCAGTGGACCTCGATCCTAGGACGCATCCCAATAACTGCAACCGACAACGGGGGCACCTCGACCCTGGGACGCATCCCGATACAGCTGGAAATGAGGCGAGAACAAATGATGTAGTGGGCCCTCGACCCTGGGACATATCCTAGAACTACAAATGATGGTGCAGTGGACCTCGACCCTGGGATGCATCGCGAGACTGCAACTGTCAACAGGGGTACCTCGACCTTGGGACGCATCCTAAAACTGCTGACGATGTGGGCCTCGCCCTCAAGCTGATATGGGCCTCGTCCCTAAGCTGATATGGGCCTCGCCCTCAAGCTGACATGGGCCTCGCCCCCAAGCTGACATGGGCATCGCCCCCAAGCTGATATGGGCCTCGCCCCCAAGCTGATATGGGAGTCGCCCCCTGGGACTTATCCTCAAAAATTGTTGATGTGGGCCTCGCCCCCTAGGACTCATCCCCAAAACTGAAACTACGCTGATTCTGTTTGGCTCTTTTCTGCCGCTTTCTCTTTTCTTCGAACCTGCGAACACAAAACCAAGAACAAACACGAAAAGAATGCAACGTTACGTGTATGCATGAATGATTTTCTTATCCCGTTGGGTTAGGTCTTCTGCCAATTTCCTTGGTGACTGCTCGGTCTTCTCTCCCTCAGACAAAGTACTTCTTCAATCTGTCTACGTTGATCGGCTTGGTGAACTTGTTCCCCTCCAAGTCTGATAGCTTCACTGCTCCATTTCCCATTACCTTCTGCACTATGTAAGGTCCTTCCCAGTTAGGTCTGAACTTTCCTCTTGGATCTGTCATTGACGGCCTTGATTGCTTAAGTACCAAATCACCCTTTCTGATATTGGTGGGGCGTACTTTCTTGTTGAATGCTCGGGCTAGTCTCTTCTGATACAACTGCATGTGATATAAAGACTTCGTTCTCTTCTCATCCAATAGTGCTAATTGATCAAACCTCTGTGCGGACCACTCATGTTCCGGTAATTCTGCCTCTGATAATACCCTCATAGACTGTATTTCCACTTCTACTGGTAATACTGCTTCCATTCCATAGACCAAAGAGTAAGGTGTGGCCCCTGTTGCTGTTCTTACTGATGTTCTGTACCCCCACAAAGCATATGGTAGTTTCTCTGCCCAATCTCTGCAGTTCTCTATCATCTTGGCTAAAATCGTCTTTATAGTCATGTTGGCTGCCTCAACTGCCCTATTTGCCTACGGCCTGTACGGTGATGACTTGTGGTGGCTTATCCCGTATTTCTGCAACATTGCCTTCGTCTCTCCTTGAAACTGAACTCCGTTGTCTGTCACTGCATGATGCGGCATACCATACCGACAAATGAGGTTTCGAGCTATAAACTTTGCCATTTGTTTTGCTGTAACATTGTGGAATGATTAGGCTTCCACCCACTTCGAGAAGTAATCTACTGCCACTACTATGAAGCGATGCCATTCGATGCATTCAGTCGAATTTCTCCAATCATATCAATTCCCCATGCTGAGAAAGGCCACGGCTCTGACAACCCGTGCAACTCTGTGTGCGGCAAGTGATTCAAATTACCATGTGCTTGATAATCATGACAGTGCTTTACCATCTTCGCGCAGGCTGTTTCCATGGTTGACCAATAAAAACCTTGTCTCACTATCTTGCGGGACAGATTCAACCCGTTCATGTGCGGACCACATACCCCGGCGTGTACTTCTTCCATTACATGCTGAGCTTCTTCTTTCCTCAAACAGCTCAACTGAATACCGTTTGCTTGCCTCTTGTACAGTTCCCCTTTCAAAATCACATACTGGGAAGCTAACTTCTGAATGGCTATTCTGTTTTCTGCTTGCCCCTTCTGGGAGTTCCCCATGTTCCAGATACCTCTGAATGTCATGATTACCAAGGTTTACCATCATCGACCTCTACTTCCAGAATTCTTTCTATCTCTTAAACATGTTTGCTTGCTGTTGTCAGTATTAACGGTCTCATCACTAACTTTTCTGGATTTTCCCAAGTCGCTGCAAGTGTAGCCAGTGTGTCTGCCATATGATTCTCTTCTCTCGGCAAGTGCTGAAACTTACAATCTGGGATAACCTGTGCCAACTTTCTGAGGTGAAAAAAGGTAAGGTTTCAACCGTTCTTCTTTCAACTCCCATTCTCCTCGCATCTGCTGGACTACCAATATAGAATCTCCGTAGATTTCCACACTCCCGGCCTTCAAGGCTATCAATGTTGTCGAACCAAAAGCACATGCTTCATACTCGGCCATGTTGTTAGTTACTCCGAATGTCAACCTCTTGGACAAAGGCAATGTCTCTCCCTCGGGGGTCACTATCACGATCCCAATTCCGGCTCCCTTGTAATTTACTACTCCGTCAAAATACATCTTCCATCTCTGAACTGTTATTGCTTGGATCTCTTAAGTCCAAACGACATCACCTTGTAACAATAAGTACCCCACTCGGTAACAAAGGCAGTCTTGTGTTTATCTTCCTCGGCCATAAGGACATGATTGTAACCTTAAAACCCATCTGCAAATGAATACATAGCAGATAAAGCCGCACTATCAACCAGAACATCTATATGCGGCAAGGAAAAATCAATTCGGACAAGCTTGTTGAGATCTCTGTAGTCCACACACATTCTGACTTTCCGTCTTTCTTTTGCACCGGCACTATATTAGCCAACCACTCAGGATACTTTACTACTTCCAGGAACCCCACATCTATCTGTTTCTTAACTTCCTCTCTGACATTCTCAGCCCATTCTGTCTCATCCGTCGGAGTTTCTGTTTTTACTGGCCTCATATTCGGATAAGTTGGTATTGTGTGCTGGGCAATCTTCTGTCTACCCAAGACATGTCCTCATAGGACCAAGCAAACACTTTGACATATCTGACCAATACATCTTCTAATTTCTCCATCTCTTCGGAGGGAACTTCACTTGCAATCAGAATTTCCTTGGGGTTCTCAAGTGTACCCAAGTTAAATGCAGTAGTTCTGGCTGAACTGATATCAAATATGCTTCATTCGTGCAGAGTAAATGGAAATGACTCAGACAAGTAAGCAAAAGAAATGTCTTTATTATTGGATAATGCGGAAGTACATTCAAACAAATCAGGAAGGTAAATGTCTTCATCATCTATAGACAATTCTTCCTCTGCAACCAGGTTTTCCTCAGGCTTTTGTCCTCTCCTAGAGTCAGGCTCTCCAACTTCATCAATTCTTCTTCCCAATTCTCTGCTTCCCCAGCTTCTTTAGTCAGCGGTTTCTCACCCAAAAAATCCTGGAAGATCTCAAATCCAGGCACCACAATCCCATTAACTTCCACAGGTTCAGGCTCCCCTTGATACCCTGAAACTTTCACAAAACATTCCATCAGTTTTAGGTCCTTTTTCTTGACCTTCGGCATTTCTTCATCAGATTTGTACCCCAAACCCTTTCGAGTAATCTCTCCTCTGAAATCTGGCAATTTTGAACCTTCACCCGCCTCGAACTTCATTTTTTTCATGATCCTAGCCACCCTAGGATCCACCCACTCCTCAAAAGTAGCTGACATCTGAAACCTCGTGAAAGGTTGTATTTCCAAGGCAGTCACGACATTATCTACCTCAGCCCGGATAGTAACAACTTCTCCCTCATACGGGAACTTGATCATCTGATCTAAAGTGGAAGGCACGCCCCCAAGTTTGTGAAACCAAGGCCTTCTCAACAACAAGGCAAAAGTGGCTGGGATGTCCAGCACTGTAAACTCAACTTCATCTTCAATCGGGCCTACCTTGACCATAGCCACAGAAGTACCCTCAACTCTCTTTTTACTGTCATCATAAGCCTTAATAGTCATGCTGGAGGGGTCCAGGTCTGTCGCTTTCATACCCAATCCCGCCAGAATTTTCAGCGGGCACACATTGATGGACGAACCGTCATCCACCATCATACATGAAGTTCTCTTGCCTTTTACCTCGGCCCTGATGAACAAAGTTCTATTATGGTTTCTCCATTCAGCCGGAAGTTATTCGTCAGAAAAAGTGATTGCCTGCAAAGCCTCCTTTTGCACTGACCCAACAAACATTGCAGGGTTGGCATCTTCCGTTACCACTATCTTACTTAAGGCCTCAACCATGGCACGCCTGTGCTCCTAAGACGCACACAACAAATCCCAGATACTCACTTGTGCCTGTGCTCCTAAGACGCACACAACAAATCCCAGATACTCACTTGTGCTCGAGTATTCTTCAACTGTCTTAGCACTGTATCTCCTTCAGTAACTTCTGTATTCTCAACCACTTCTCTGCCATCTGTCAAAACTTCCTTACCCTTTTCTGCCATATTATTGTAAAAACGACCGCTGCACGTCATTCCCCTCACTTCTTCCTCATCACTGTTAGAGAAATCAAGCCAAAAGTTCTTCCACTGCTCAGTCTCATCTTCACTATCCCAGATTCCTAGGCAAAAGGCTTGAGGGTGAAAGGATTTTAGGACAAAGTCTTCTGGGAGGCCAGAATTGATCATATAGGTTGGTGGAGGTACGACACGGTAGTTGGGTAAGGGGTTTCTGTGTGTGTCAGGCTGTTCTATTTCTGGGTCAGGTATTTTCTTTGAGTCTATCAGGTCTTGGATTTCATGGCGGAGTCGGGCGCAATGTCGGTGTTATGGCCCCTTTGCTGGTGAAAGTGACAGTAAAGGCTTAGGTTATAATGTGATGGTGGGGGATTCGGTAATGGTTTGGCTTCTACGGGTGTCAGAAGTCCTTGTCTCTTCAAGTTCTTTGATACTTTGGACAAGGGTCTACCCAAGTTGGAGAATCTCTGGTTCCGGATAGCAGCAATTTCAGCAGAAAGAAACGGGCTTTGTTCCCGATGTCCCCCCAATGGGCCTCCTGTTCAGACCATAGAATTTTCTATTCTCAGCCTCTTCTTCCTCAATATCCATGACATTTCCCTCAACTACCGAAAATCAGAAATCATGGAGGTCATCCTCCTTAGCTTCCCATAGATGGAGGGCTTGGTGCCCTTGATGATCATTTTAATCTGGTCCTTCTCCGAGGGCCTAGTCTGCATTTTCAACAACTGACCTCTCCATCGGTCCACATACTCCTTAAAACTCTCCTCTGATTTTTGCTTAACATTCTTCAGATCGCGGAGTGACAAATCGATCTCTAGGTCAGTGACATACTGCTTCAGGAAGGCATCAGCCAACTCCCTCCAATCTTCCTTCAATTTCTTCTCCAAACTGTGGTACCACACCACGGGAGCTCCCTCAAGCGACATTCCAAACATCTTCTGCACTTGGCGCTGAGATAGGCCAACTGAACTCATGACTGATACAAACCTGTCAAGAGATGCACCCTTGGATCCCCTTCCCGTTAAACTTAGCCATATCAGGCATCTTGAACTGTGCGGCAACTGTTCTTCGAAAGTCAGCGTGTCGTAATCCAGCAAATCCTCATTCTTTCTAATCTCATCTTGCGGGTAACTGACTCAACCTGATCCCGGAGCTTCTGTAACTCTACCTGAGACCAGATACTCTGCCCTGCATACTCTGGCCATATCATCATCAAAAGTGGGGATATCATCCCCTACCCATTCAGAGGCTCCTCACGCCTCACATTCTCAGAATTTCCCCTAGCACGGGGCACAGCCATACCAGCCATAGCAGTAGTCAAGGCTTGCAACTGTTCAGTAATCTTGGTGAGACTATTTTCCAACTAATCCATACGGGATACCTCAATATCTAATTCACTCATGTCTGTTCTCAGTATTTTGGTGAGTCTTCCCTCTTTTCTAACCCAACAGGAATCTATGATGCCTTTTTGAGAAATATAGGGTGTTAACATGATGTATGTATGAGGTGCATGAGATGTATGTAACATATAGAACATACTAAATCAATTAAAAATTTTCAAACAAATCGGCCCATTTGTAGGAGTTTCTAGAGGTCCCAAGATCAAAACTCAAGTATGAATCATAAGCGAATACAACGACGGAAGTGCGGAATACTTACATCGAGCGGTTGAGAGACGATTTGGCAACAAAAACGAACTCACTGCCCACTTGGACTGGTCACGCAGTAGCAGAATGAGCTGCTGTTTTGCGCCATTTGAACATCAAAAACGAGCTACAAGCTTCATCAAAACGTTCCTTGCTCATGGGTATACTTCCTTATCACCTTGGCATGATCCGGAGTGTGCTAGCACTCTTGTTTTGCCACAAAACGCACTGCTTCCCTCCATTTTGTTCACGGCAGTCCAAGAAAAACCAAACAGAAAATGGCGTGAGAGAAGAGAGGAGGAAGAAGAGGAGAGAGAGGAGGGAAAGTCAAGTATGTGTGGTGTATACGGTTTTTGTGTTATTAAAGTGTATCAAATACACATGAAATGAAAAGCATTTCATTTCAAACACATTTGGGTTTTAATCCCAACAAACACATCCCTTTTAAAAATCCATTAAATAGCCTCACCTACTTACATTGAGAATAGAGACAATGTATCATCCCATAAAGGTGACTAGATACATCCATCATCTATTCGTGTCAAGTAATGAGACTTCGCGATGTGATTTGCGGATCCTACTCGTTTCAAAATACGAATGTGTCCGCAAACACTTTCGGGCTCAATTTCGCTAATTCCAATTAACGAATTTCCGTCGCGACGAGAACTAAAAATTACGCCTAGCGAAATTACTATTCACGTCGCTAACGAATTAATTCTAAATTAATTCGCTCGCCCGAATTAAAATCTAATTTTAATTCCGCGTCGAAATCTAATTTCGTTTAATATATCAAATATATTA